>JAJOOR010005682.1:0-22880 GCA_036250505.1 Solanum acaule
TTTGTATCAATTGTTTACTAGCAAAAGAAGCCAAAGAATCAACTTTTTGATAGATAAAATTGTGACAATTTCTCCAATGTTTGCCAGTAATGTTATTTTGGTAAACATCCTATTAACTATGTTTGATCGTCAAGGAATGTAATATAATATTAATATTTTAAACACAAATAACAGACAATTACTTTTAAACAAATTTATACCAAAAGCTAAGCAAATCTTTATTTCAAATTCACACCATGGAAAGCTTCATATAATTAATAATTCAACTTGAATTAGAAATATCTGATTAAAAATAAAAAAATCTCAATAATCTCACGAGATCTCGATTGGTTATATCATAATTATGGAAGCTAATTTTTGCATTGATAAATGTGTCTTAAAATTTCACTAATTATTAGGCCATTTTTATATCAACAAATTAAATCACTAAAGAAAATTAAGATAAAAAACAGCAAATTAATTAAGTAGAGATTAAGATTAGCCTCATGTAGAAATGCCTAGCTTGTTCTTTGAATTCACCAATATTTCCATGTAAATAGAGATAAATATTTATTCATTCATCTATATATTTATACTTGATGAAATAAATGCAATAATTAAATCATGTTATACATGGTAAAACAGTTATTTTCAAGCTGAATTAATCATAGTTAACATATAGATTAATTAACAAGATTTGGCAAATCTCTAATTATCAATTTTATAATATGATCTCGTTATCAATAATAGATGTTACACCTACCATTTCGGATTTAATATAAAATAATAATGTTTGATTAAAATTGGATTATGTAACCGAGGTAAGCAAGAAATCGACAAGATCATTGATTATTCTAATTTTTTAATTATATGATATTCGGAATAATTTAAGTCACGTGTGTATGACTCATTTAAGGTTGAAACACCAACTATTAGAAATTTATTTATTTTAATATTTGAATTTGAGACCTCTAATAAAAAATACTAACACAAAAAAATAGAGACGAAAATTTGAAAGAAAGTTTTGGAGCGTAAATAAATTTCATTATTCTTTAAAAGATATTGATATATATCTTTCAGTGGATACATATAAATTTCTTCAAAATTCATCAAAGCCAAATGTTATAGTTGAAAAGTCACTTTCATAGATGACACACACACACACACACACACATATATATATATATATATATATATATTATAGAGATTTTTTTCGAACATGTATTTGAGTTAGTAATTGAAGACTTAGATTTCATTTTAAAATTGATGTTATAGTTTTTATTAATTACCATTTGCAACTTAAATTTAGCTATAATTACGTGTGTCTCTCCTCTCTTCCTCTCTTCCTCTCTTCTCTTATACATTTACAAATACAAATACAAATTATACATATACATATACGATTATATGACAAATATACAAATATAATTCGTCTCTCTCCACTCTCTGCCCTCTCTCCTTCCTCTAAATCGTAACTAGCAAACTATAGTTGTGAAGCCTAATTAAGTTTATTTTAGTGGGTATTTGCGAAATTTTCCCAAATTTTATGAAAACTTGACAAAGGTGAAAACTCATTAGGGGTCCAATTAGTATAATGGGCTTTTCCAAAAAGGCCAATTTTAGGATTAGAGCCCAATATCAAAGCCCACAAACATTTAAATAATTAACGAAATATATTTTTTTAAAAGAATATTAAAAAAATATCGAAAAACCCTAAACCCCTTCTCCAAGTTCCCCGTAAAATCCCCTTTTTAGTTTCTTCTCTCTTCATTTTCTACCAAAAACCCTAAACTTCTCTACTTCGTTTCGATCAGGTAAGTTCATCTTCTTCTGAAAAGTCTATTTGGGTTTAAGTTTTTAGCCGATTTTGGGTAATGACGCTTTTGTGATATTTTTTTATTTTTTGGTGATTTTTTTCAATTTATTTGGGTTAAACATAGATTATTGAGTATTGGAATGAATTAGATGGAATAGTTGAGCTGATTTCAAGTTTAGTTTGGTATAGTGATGTAGTTGATTGATTGATTTTGTTGTTTGAAGAATATTTTTTGGGTGTTACTTATTGAGTTGAAACTTGGTGAAATGTATTTGAGAAGAGAACCCCATTTGAGTTGTATGTTTGACCCAATTTGTTGTTCTTTAAGTTTAACGGGTTATTGTGATTTCGGGTTTTGAAGTGGGATTATATTTTGTGAAATTTGAGATTGATTTGGGATAGTTGAGTATTGCGATGATCTAGCTGAGCTGATTTCAAGTTTAATTTGGTACAGTGACGTAGTTGAATGATTTTGCTGTTTGAAGCATAGTGTTACTTATTGAGTTGAAACTTCAGTTTTACTAATTGAAATGTCTTTGAGAACTCCATTTGGGTTTTATTTTTTGACACAATTTGTTGTTCTTTAAGTTTTAACAGGATTGAAGTGGGATTATATTGAGTATCGAGTTGATCCCATTGTTCTCTGTTTTTCTGTTTTGGTTGAGTTGGTGTTTGTAGGCTCTATTTATGTGTACCTTTTGACAGTTTTCTAGTGAACTTTTAAAATGTAAAAGTGATTTACATTGAATTGAACCTTCAGTTTGGCTAATTGAAATGTATCTAGTATTCCCAACACACCAGGTCTAAGGCTTTAGTTCAACGGCACAAGGAATTTGTGGTAGGTGCACTTCACAAGTTTGAAACTTAGTTGTTGAACCATGTATGATATCTTAGTGGACATCTGTGGATCAGTCAACACATTTTCTAACATGTTTTGATGCTAAAACAATGGATTTCTCTGTTTTGTTTCTTTTCTAAAAAAAGGAATTCCCTGTTTTATCCATCGAGAAGAAAGAAAAAAACAATGTGTGAATGTTTTAAATAATAGTGTCAAGTACAAATGAAGAAATAGGTGAAAATCAATTGAATGTAGAATGTTGGGATATGGAATATTAATGATGTATTACACAATGAGTGCTTTGCTCAGTCCTCTTATTTAGATGATATTAGATCTGCGAAAGAGCTTAAGCTTATTTTTTTTAGAAAAGAGAGAGCATCCCTTAATGCTAAAAGGGCTTCAACAAAAAAAAAAGAAAAAAAAAGCATCCCTTCTACCTTTAGGGTATATTTTCTCACATATTGGAAATCAAAGAGAAAATTCCTTAAGGAAAACGCTTAAGCTCTATCTGAATCATAGCTCTGGGAAGAAAATTCCATGCTGACCAATATGAGTGTGTCTGATTGTGTGTTTGTTTGTTAAAGCTCTTCAGACTGCACATGGAACACTCCTTTTCCGTACTAGTAGGCTTTTGATTTTGCAGTATCAGTATGAATTATGACTAGTTTATTTCAGGGGCTTGTAAAATGAATCTCAATAGTGTCAAGGTTCCCAAGATGTCTGGTGGTGGTGCAACTTCTTTTTTGATCAAGTTTGGAGTTATTGTTGGTCTTAGTGTGTATGGAGTTTCCAACAGTCTCTACAGTGTTGAGGGTGGGCATCGCGCCATTGTTTTCAACCGTATTGGTGGTGTCAAAAACAAGGTATTCTTACCTTTTGTTCTTTTGGATCATGATAATGTTTAGGTACTCTTTTACATTATTAATTAGATTGACTTTTGGTTAGCATCAGTCGCTTCAAATTATGCCTATGTTGATTGTTATCCATGTTAAGTTGAGAAACTTATTAGGTGGAACATGAATTAAGGTGCCTTCCACGTGCTATTTTTTTCTTCCGTTTCAATACATGGAAGGATTTCCCAAGTTTTTCATGATTTTATTTTGTTGTTAACTCAAATGCTTGTGTTGGATGGTTATAGCCAATCTCATTGTATGACACTCAACTATGTTTTTTCTCTATTTCTATGTTTGATGTGTACCCATATTTGTGTTTTTCTTTTTAATCTGTGTTGAGTGGTTTATGAATAGGTTTATCCAGAAGGGACACACTTCATGATTCATTGGTTTGAAAGACCAGTCATATATGATGTTTGTGCATGACCCCATCTTGTAGAGAGCACTTCGGGAAGTCGTGACCTCCAGATGATAATTTTTTCTCAGAATACTTGTTTTCTCCCCTCCCTAAGGACTTAAAGAGAAAAAAGAAAGAAATAAAATTAGGGGAAAAGATGGTAAACATTTGTAACTATTGCAAAGTAATGAAGGACAACTCTAGTTTTTCATCAATAAGCTCTGATGTGGATTTCTAATACATTGATTGATGTTAGAAAATGTCTCTTTAAGCAAAACTAATAAAATATAGATGTTGGTTCGTGTGTAAAATAGAAAGAGTCTCTTTTCCTCACCCCGAATTATTATTACTTGGTAATGTATTATAGCCAGTTTTAGTTTAGGTATTCGACTATCACTTTATCTTACCTTATATCTTTCGCAATTGAGTAATATAGTATAGATAATACTTTTTAATTGCTCCATCTTTACTGAAGCAAAAGGTGCAACAGGAATCTTGGGTAATTTCTGATTTCTCAAGTGATTAGTTTGCACCAAATGTGATACGACAATTTCCCCAGAAAAAACCTGTGGCAGATCAAGCTGGGAAACTCAAGCCTAGTCTGTCTAAGGACGTTTTGGCCAGAGTAAGTTCCATTTCCCCCATTCCCTGCTCTGGTGAAAGAGGTAAATAAAAGACTTGCTTATGTTCTAATGGAAACTGCTTTTCATTTTGTACAGGTATTTGGTGGTCAATGCCAAGGGTGTACGAGTGCAAACATTTCATAAATTGTGCTTCCAATTTTTTCAACCACATTTGATTTTGTTGCCTTCAAAAACTTCATCTCTGATTGTTAATAGATGTTAAAGTTACAATTAGACCTCAATCAAAATTTTTATCTTTATTTGCAGTTGATTGTAGATGTCATATTAAATGTGTGTAGCCTTGTTTAACTTGTCTAATTTCAAATGGACTAATGTATCTCTCATGGATCAGTGGATAAACCATTAGGACTTGATGTATTTACTCAATTTTTAATTATAGTTATATAAAAAAATTTAAAAAAATGTACATAATAATTAGTAAGAAACTATTAAGAAGATTTTAATTATAATTGTAACAATAAATAGAATCTAGTTTTTTATATTCTACTTATGTACTTTGGTTCTTCCAAGTGTGGTTTGGCTTAATACGATGTTTGTCTCGGTTAACATTCTACATCGCCTTCAGCAGAGCTGGTCGTCTCTTTAGGTATGTATGTATCTCCTTCATCTTTTGTCTTTGTGCATTTGGTTCTCCTGTAATCTTGCCTCTTGCTTGAATTTATCTTCAAATTCGGATTTACATATTTGTTTTCGTATTTGAGCTTCCTTTTTCGAACTGAATTTGGGGATTTTTTTGCTTCTTTGAAGGATTTGTAATTTTGTCGCATTAGGGCTTAGGGTTGAGCCGCCCTTGCTTTCAACTGTCCTTGTGGATTTTTAGTGGCTTTAGGGTTGGAGGATTTTAGTGGCTTTAGGGTTGGGGGAGTTAATTTTATGATTGCTATTATACATTGGAAATTATTCTTGTAGCTTTGACGGACACATTTCACTATAGCACAAGTTTTATCTGTTACGCACAACTGGTTTTCTCCTTTTCGTTAGATGGGTGAGAACGATTTGGAAATTGAGGAAACAAGTCCACCACGTAGAGAAGATGAAACTAAAACACAAGTAGGAAAAGTTTAAAAGAAGAAGAAGGTGAAGGCGGAAAAGCGTGGAGTTTGTCATGTAAGTAGAGTACCGCCTCATATGGACCACGTGAAACTTTGCCAGGTTCTTTCTCAGTTTAGAGAAATTCAGAGAATATATCTTGTACCTGAAGGTTTATTGAGTTCATCGTTTATGCTCTTATTTCTGATATTGGTTAAACACGTCATTGTGCTCCTAATCTTAGCTTGGTTGTCTTTACTAATTTGTCTTGCATACAGCTACTGCTGCTCAAATGAATCGGAAACGGGCAGGTGGATTCTGAGGACAAGCATTTTCAGAAAGGTATGCTTATATTGATTAAAGTGCACCTTCACTCCTTTTCGATTCTAATTACTCTAAGCTACTTCTAAACACCTAAAATCATTCCTAACATGATCATAACCTTGAATCCATAATTCAAATTCAAGGTAGAGTTAAAGAGCTATGTTTTGAGCATTCATTCGAACATTCTAAAAAAGTCTCTTTGAGACATTTTGAGGAGTCTTCTACAACTTCTAGTAACTTGTTTCAAGACTCAGGTAAGTGAGAATGAGAGTAAGGATAATGTATTCATGAGTCTACACTATCACCTAGATTCTTCATATCATGAAATATAACTCTTGAATTCATAATTCACATTCAAGAGAGAATTAAGAGTAGAGTTCAAGAAAGCCTTTGAGTTCAATTGTGAATCCTCTGAGATCAACTATTGATTTGAACTAAGTTATGAGGAAGTAAGTAAGTGAATGAGAATATTAGTATACATGAGTTCCATAATGTTATATAGACCTACAAATCAAGTCGGTCATGCCCATAAATCCCGCATGAACTCCATAAGTTGAGTATCTATGAGAGAAGTAGTATCTTCATGTCCTAAGTCTTAAGTATTGAGTTTCTAACCCATTTGAGACTATATTCCTAATCATGGGACTATTACATGTTACCCAAGAAGTCCTTGAGTTGGATTATTCATGTCCATAAATTTCGCATGAGCCCTATAAGTCGAACAGTCTTGAGACGAGAAGTATCTTTGAGTCCTTGAGTTGAGTAGTTCATGCTCATAAATTCCGCATGAACCCTCTGAGATGAGCATTCTTGAAGTGAGTAGTATTATTGAAGTTCTTGAGTTCCAAGTATTGAGTTCTATCTATGGTTACTGAAAACCGTGCATTGAGTCGTTCACGTCCATAATTCGGCATGAACCATATTTTAAGAAATCTTTTACAAATATTTTAACTTTGTTTTAAGACTTAAGTTTTGAGTTCAGTAAAGAGTAAAGTTGAAGTTCAGTTCTTCAAAAAGTATATGGGGACTAAGTATTCCCAAAGAGATTTAAAATGTTTTCACATTTAAATAAAGACAGAAACTGAGATTTCCAAAGAGCCTTTAGGCTAGTTTTCAGAAAAGAGTAATAGCTTTCTAAATGAAGCAAGAAGGGAAACTGACCTTTCCAAGATAGCCTTTGAGCTAAGTTTTTGAGCACTAATCTCAAATCACAGAAAGAAGTATGTTTTTAAAACATAAAGAGCTAGTATATTTTTGTGAGTAGTATTGAGCACCGATATGGAGAAGAGTTCAGATAACCCATAGCCTCCGTAAACCATGTAGCCACCATGGGTAGAAAAGGGTCATACTTTTTAGATGAATCCTTTTCACAATAGACTAGTGTATCCACTTAGTAGTTTAGGTCATATGCCCTTGGCAAGGTATAGGATACTCTGGCAGCGTGAGGGAAATCGTTGTATCATCACAATAGCTCGTACGTGATGATTGTCGGTTAGAGAAACTCCCACAGAAGTTATTGTATTCTTATATACACAGTTATTTGTATTTTTACATACATTTCAGAGTTATGTTGTATCCTTGCATATACATAGAGTTGACATCATGTTTTTAAACAATTTGTTTCTTTATATTGCACTTGTTTTAAATTGCTTTATATTGAAATGAGTTCAGTCATATTGAGTTGAGTATCCAGATTCGAGTATCATATATTTGAGTTGAGTATCTAATCTTTGAGTTGAGTATCTTATCCTTGAGTACTTCTAAGTTGAGTAAGTTGAGTAGTTTTGAGTATCCTTGAGTACTCCTTGAGTTGAGTAAGTTTGAGAAGAGGTAAGTATGTTTCCTTTTATCAAGTTTCAAGCCTATGTTATGCTTTAGAATTCTCATTACATTCTCGTACATTCCATGTACTGAGCCAATTGGCCTGCATCTTCTCATGATGCAGACACAGGTATTTAGGATCATCAACATGAGCTTCGTTGATACATCCAAGAGTTTGAGTTAGCTATGGTGAGCCTCCTTGCTTTTGGAGGATTTCATTTACCTTTCAGTTATATCAGTTGTTAGGATGTCGTGGGTCTTGTCTCGACTTCCATCTTTAGTAGTTAGATGTTTCATAGATAGTCAGTATAGTGAGAAGTCTGTATCATTTATTTTATTAAATGTTTTAAAGACTTAAGTTTCCTATTTTATGGCGAGTTGAATATTATTTTTATATTCAGAGTTTTTTTTATTTGAGTTAAAGTTTGAATATAAATTTTATGAACTTTTATTTCAGTTTTTAAGCTTTGTATGCTTGAATCAGTTTTCCGCTTTTAGTCAGCCAGGATGAGGGTTCGCTTGGGGACCAGCAATGGTCTTCGAGTGCCAGCCACATCCAGGGTGTAGGCTCGGGTCGTCACAAACTTGGTATCAGAGCAAGAGTTCAAGTCTCCTAGGGTGTCTATGAAGCCGTGTCAGTAGGATCTTGTTTATGGTTGTGAAGGCCCCACTTCTATAAATAAGGGACTACGGACATTTAAGAAAAGTTTCCCTTCTTTCATACTCTTAATCGTGCAATAGAGCTATGTCATAGAGATTTATTCTAACTTGTGTGTTCTCCTATTCCTTCGACTATCCATCATACTAGAGGTGGTTGAAAAGCAGAGTCAGTTCTTTATCGATGAGTTGTTCTTAGCAAGAGTTTTTAGGAAGTCATGAGACTCCAGAGGGGATTAAAAGAAGTCCAAGAGTAAGTTAAGTGTTCAGTTTAAGAGAAATGCACCCATATTCATATGAATCGTGCGTTTGAGTTAAAAGCAAGTTGTACTCTTTTCATTAAGCCTTGTTTCAGCTGAGATCCTTTTTAAGAGGTATGTTTAGAGCTTGGGTAGTATTTTCACCCTGAAGGGTAACATGAGTTATGAGATCATGAGCAGTAGTAGTGAAATAGCCCAGAGTTAGAGGAAAGTATGAAGAGGTTTAGTAATCTAAGTAAGGGAGATGGTGTTTTGACAAACTATGTTACTATAGTCATTCACCTAGTAAGTTAGTAATGAGGAGTTTTACTGTATGGGTAGACTAAGAAGTGATGAGTTGTGAAGACTCTGTCATAGGAGGTAGAGTGTGTTGTAGCTAGAAAGGAGTTGGTGATGAAGCGTCATTATGTAGGAAATGACTAAGTGTAAGTAGTGAATAGAAGAGAAAGAGTATTCATGAGGTTATAGATCTAAGCTAGGCTTATGACTTTGCGGGAGAGCCCATAATATTCAAAGTGTAATAGAACTAATTAGGCATTGATATATAGTGAATGAGTGAATAGTACTTATGTTGTGAAGTCGAAGGTGATAGTAATTGTAAGCATGAATACTAAGAGGTGAGGGTTGGCTATTTGTCATAAGGTCCTAATGGACGAGTGTTTCTGAATTTGTATCTAGTAGTTGTAAGTTAGTATAGTAAGCGAGCAATCATATTGATATTCGGGTTTAGTCATAAATATTAAGCTTGAATTCGAGGTGAGTGTCATGATCAAAAGAATGGCAACATTAGGGTGATGATGTTAGTTTTGAGATTTAATCTAGAAGACTTGGCATATAGTAGGTGAGGAATTGAGTTGATTAGCTGCAATAGATATGAGTGGTACAAGTGAGAGACCCTAACGTTTTGATAAGGGCAGTGAAGTGTGGCTAAGTCACAAGAGTAACAAGAGCATTAAAAGGCGTGCCGAGATGGTATGTTACCAGATGAGGTTCCAATTAAGTTATGATTTTCCATGTGTGCCTAGATAGCATAATTGAGTTGTTAATGTGGAATAGGTCCATAGCTTTCAAGTATTAGCTTTAGACCTAAGGGGGAGATGATAATATGAGGAATCAAGTCAAGTGTTGAGAATTTCTTAAGGATCTGGTTAGTAAGAGTCCATGGAGTTGTTAGAGTACTAAGCTTGAATGTGGTGTTGTTAAATATTTGGTGGTTCTTGATATGAGCCCAATATGGTGGTAGGGAGTAATAGTTTGAGATGAGATTCCCCATAGATAGGTATAGAACCCAAACCTAAAGATTTGGGTTAAGCTTGAATATAGTAAGAGCAGACCATTAGACTCAGACATTAGTAAGAGTAATCCCATTCTATACCTAGTCCAGTCGTCATTCGAGGACGAATGATCCTAAGGGGGAGATATTGTAATACCCCAGAAAGTTTTTGAGCTAAGACTTTAACCATCCTTCGTTGTGAGTAGGATTTTACCGTGGAATTAAAATTTCTTAAGTGTTAAGTTCACTAGATGTAGCACCTTGAGTTTGAAAAAGAACTAAATTGGAAATAGCAAAATCTGAAATTTTGCAAGTTATGCTTAAGTATGAGTTTTGGGTCGACTTGAAACAACTATAACTCCTAGCTCAGGATGAGTTAGGTGTTCCACCAGATACCATAGGAAAGGTCTTTGAATTATCTTTTCAACGCCACCGAGTTTGCTCAGTTTTGAGGTAGGATGAGTGAGATATGGCCTTTTGAAATTAGGTTGTCCAGTTAAGGAAAGTTAGCCAGAAATAGTAAGGGGTAGTTTGGTCTTTTCCTTGCCAAATCAGATTTAATTCGTTTTTAGTAAGATTTTAAGGGTCTAATCCTATTAGGTTCAGTTTTATAAACCTAGTTTACGCCTAGGGTTTTAGTTGAGAGTTCAAGAAGAGAGAAGAGGAGAAAAGAGGAGATAATCAAGCGTTCGTCGAGATTCTTGCGTGTTGTAGCGGATTTTCACCACGGGTTTGACCCCTAAGAGGTATGTAAGCTTCCATAGTGTTGGGTTAGTTCACCTGCACACCAAACATGTTATTTTCAGCGCAAATTTCATTTTTGAAGTTGAAAGAATAGAGTTCTTGATAGGTGTTCTTGAAGTTCATTCTAAATCTTGTTGTGTTGGGTCTTGGATGATTTCTTGAGATCAAAGTGAGTGTTTTAAGGGATGTATTGAGTAGATTAGAGTGTACTTATGTTAAGTAATTGATTCTAAGTGATTGGGGAAGAAACCGTTCGATTCTAGGCGAGTTAAGGTGAGAAAACGGGCAAAAAAGTTCGTCAAATTTTCTGGGTTGGGGGCCTGGCGCAATGCGCCTACCAGAGCGCCCCAAACCCTCCTCTGAATGTTAGGGGCTGGCGCTCCGTGCCACCCATAGTCCCAAGGTCTCCTTCCCCTCCAGTTTGTCGTCGGTTGCCCCATTTGAGTTCGTTTAAAGTGCACCTTCACTCTTTTTTTATTCTAACTACTATATGCTACTTCTAAACACCTAAAATCATTCCTAACATGATCATAACCTTGAATCCATAATTCAAATTCAAGGTAGAGTTAAAGAGCTAAGTTTTGAGCATTTATTCGAACATTCTAAGAAAGTCCCTTTGATCCCTTTTGAGGAGTCTTCTACAACTTCTAGTAACTTGTTTCAAGACTCAAGTAAGTGAGAATGAGAGTGAGGATAATGTATTCATGAGTCTACACTATCACCTAGATTCTTCATATCATGAAATATAACTCTTGAATTCATAATTCACATTCAAGATAGAGTTGAAAAGAAGAGTTCAAGAAAGCCTTTGAGTTCAATTGTGAATCCTCTGAGATCAACTATTGATTTGAACTAAGTTATAAGGAAGTAAGTAAGAGAATGAGAATATTAGTATACATGAGTTCCATAATGTTATGTAGACCGACGAGTCAAGTCGTTCATGCCCATAAATCTCGCAAGAACTCCAAAAGTTGAGTATCTATGAGAGAAGTAGTATATTCATGTCCTAAGTCTTAAGTATTGAGTTTCTAACCCATTTGAGACTATATTCCTAATCATGGGACTATTCCGTTTTACACACGAAGTCCTTGAGTTGGGTTATTCATGTCAATAAATTTTGCATGAGCCCTATAAGTCAAACAGTCTTGAGACGAGAAGTATCTTTGAGTCCTTGAGTTGAGTACTTCATGCTCATAAATTTCGCATGAACCTTCTGAGTTGAGCATTCTTGAAGTGAGTAGTATTATTGAAGTTCTTGAGCTCCAAGAATTGAGTTCTATTTACGGTTATTGAAAACCCTGCATTGAGTCGTTCACGTCCATAATTCAGCATGAACCATATTTTAAGAAGTCTTTTACAAATGTTTTAACTTTGTTTTAAGACTTAAGTTTTGAGTTCAGTAAATAGTAAAGTTGAAGTTCAGTTCTTCAAAAAGTATATGGGGAATAAGTATTCCCAAAGAGATTTAAAATGTTTTCACATTTAAATAAAGACGGAAACTGAGATTTCCAAAGAGCCTTCGGGCTAGTTTTCAGAAAAGAATAATAGCTTTCTAAATGAAGCAAGAAGGGAAACTGACCTTTCCAAGATAGCCTTTGAGCTAAGTTTTTGAGCACTAATCTCAAATCACAGAAAGAAGTTTATTTTTAAAACATAAAGAGCTAGTATATTTTGGGGAGTAGTATTGAGCACCGATATGGGAAAGAGTTCAGATAACTCACAGCCTCCGTAAACCATGTAGCCACCATGGGTAGAAAAGGTTCATACTTTTTAGACGAACCCTTTTCACAATAGACTAGTGGATCCATTTAGTAGTTCAGGTCCTATGCCCTTGGCAAGGTATAGGATACTCTGGCAGCGTGAGGGAAATCGTTGTATCATCACAATAGCTCTTACGTGATGGTTGTCGGTTAGAGAAACTCCCACAGAAGTTATTGTATTCTTATATACACAGTTATTTGTATTTTTACATACATTTCATAGTTATGTTGTATCCTTGCATATACACAGAGTTGACATCATGTTTATAAACAGTTTGTTTCTTTATATTGCACTTGTTTTAAATTGATTTATATTGAAATGAGTTCAGTCATATTGAGTTGAGTATCCAGAGTCGAGTATCATATCTTTGAGTTGAGTATCTAATCTCTGAGTTGAGTATCTTATCCTTGAGTACTTTTGAGTTGAGTAAGTTGAGCAGTTTTGAGTATCCTCGAGTACTCTTTGAGTTGAGTAAGTTTGAGAAAAGGTAAGTATGTTTCCTTTTATCAAGTTTCAAGCTTATGTTATGCTTTAGAATTCCCCTTACATTCTCGTACATTCCATGTACTAAGACAATTGGCCTGCATCTTCTCATGATGCAGACACAGGTATTCAAGATCATCAACAGGAGCTTCGTTGATACATCCAAGAGTTTGAGTTAGCTATGGTGAGCCTCCTTGCTTTTGAAGGATTTCATTTATCTTTCAGTTATATCAGTTGTTAGGATGTCGTAGGTCTTGTCCCGACTTTCATCTTTATCAGTTAGAGGCTTCATAGATAGTCAGTATAGTGAGAAGTTTGTATCATTTATTTTATTAAATGTTTTAAAGACTTAAGTTGCCTATTGTATGGCAAATTGAATATTATTTTTATATTCAGAGTTTTTCTTATTTGAGTTAAAGTTTGAATTTAAGTTTTATGAACTTTTATTTCAGTTTTTAAACTTTGTATGTTTGAATCATTTTTCCGCTTGTAATCAGCCAGGATGAGGGTTCGCTTGGGGACCAGCAATGGTCTTCGAGTGTTGGCCACGTCCAGGGTGTAGGCTCGGGTCGTCACAAACTTGGTATCAGAGCAAGAGTTCAAGTGTTCTAGGGTGTCTATGAAGCCGTGTCAGTAGGATCTTGTTTATAGGTCTTTAGGGTACTGTTGTGTGGCTTCTTTGATTTATCCATCTCTTTATTAGGTAGTTTTGTTGTTTTTGTGTATAGAATTTTTCATGTTGGTCGTTCATTTTGATAGCTTTTAGTTGTGATATGTGTTGTAAATATTAAAAATAAATTCCACAACCATACTAATTTATAGTAATTATATTTCATAAAACCAATTAACAAAATATTCATAGCAATACAAAAAGTTGTAGCAATGTAACATGAGAGATAAACAAATTATCAGACCTCTGATGATAATAATAATAATATATAAATGACCAACAAAAGGACTAGACGACCAGGGTTATATAAATTGAAAAATCAATTTGTATTTTCTTGCTTCTAATAAGTTGATAAGCATATCCATCTTTGGAATTTCAAAGAACAAGCCAATTAAGTTTTTGTTTATCTTCATTATGGCCGGGGTGATTTAACAACTGAAAACATACTTTTTAATCTTCCATTACTGCTAATTTTTTTGCAAAAACACCTTATCGTTCCACATGCTTATCTATCTAGGAACTAGGAAATTTGTGAAGTGAAGTAAATCTCAGAGTGATATCTTTTTGCTTCTGCACAATCTTTTGAAAGGCTTGATTAACGACGAACAACAACTGATGCGCTTTTATAAAGGTATGTGAGGCCACTAATCAGAATTTAATGCTACTACACTCTACATCTGCTACTAAAAACAATATACTTCTCCTCTTGCAACAAATGCTTCACATGTATTTTACGAACACGGTGTCGTTTAGCTACAATGGTAGCTGCCCAGACCAAGTGAACTATAACAGTAGAAACACGAAACAAGATGATGATGACATGTCCTTTGCCAATACCAGCTTGTGTAAATATATGTGAACATTGTGTCTATATATGCATAAACAATATTACAGTGAAGAATGTAAACAATCTACTTTATCTTCCAAATTTAAATTACAAACAATTTGTACGAGCACATTGGTAAAAATGTTGGGCCCAACATAAATCTAGTTAAAAATAGAAGTGATCATTATTTGGGATTTAAAAATAGTTAAGACCTCATTAACAAGGGATAATTCCCAGGGGAATAAAACTAATGCATTCATGAACTTTTAAAAAATTATTTATTTTAGATCAAATAAAAACATATCAATAATTTATTTTTATTGTCTCTTTCATTGTTTTATATATATTTATTATAAGTCAAAATACATGTCATGATATTATATCTTGTCAGTGTACAAACAAGATAGTTTATTATGAATTTTTCATAAATCGTATACAAACAGACAGAAATATACAAATTGCAACCTCCATAGCAAACAACTATAGCTATGGAGCGCAGTCAAAAGTTTTAAATTTTAAGTGTTTGAGAATAGAGATTGTTTTTTACGTAGGAAACAACTTACTATGATTAAAATGAAGAAAAGGGCAAGATAAAAGATCAACTAAAAGCATATTTCCATGTGAATGTTAAACTTTCTAACAAAAGTAAAAGTAGGAATTGGAAAAGAGAGGAGCAACCTTTCTGATAATATTAATCAGTCATGCATTCAACTAGGCAAAATGTTCTTTCTCCTTGAACTTCTAAATTACTGCCACTCCAAATGGTTAAAGCATTTATGATAACCTCATCTTTCACACAATAGTTTGACTATCTTCCTATCCTATGCACTACATCTTTCCAATTATGTTTTACATCAACTAGAATGAAATATATAGCTACTTGAGTTTGTAGCATTTCTTGTGTCAATCTGGATATAATAATGCCGAAGTCAGAATTTTCACTATGGAGTATTAAAACATAAAGAGGTAAATATAAAAAGAAGTCACATAATATCAATATGCAATACATATACATATAAAGTATTTTACCTACGATATATTTATATATAAAGGAGTGTCGAATTACCTAGTATATATATAGAGAGAGAGATATATTTTTTCCGAACATGTGTTTGAGTTAGTAATTTGACTACTTAGAATTTCATTTTCAAATTAATGTTATAGTTTTCATTAATTACCACTCGCAGGCTGTAGCTTAGTTTTAGCTATAATTATGTGTGTGTCTCTCCTCTCTTCCTCTCTCTCGCGACTCTCTTCTCTTACACATATACAAATTATACATATATATATATATACGATTATATGACAGATAAACAAATATAATTAGTCTCTCTCCAGTCTTTTCCCTCTCTCGCTCACCTCTCTCATATCTCTCTCAATCTCGCTCCCTCTCTCCCCCCTCTAACATGTAACTACGACTCGTAATTAACAAACTAGAACTATGAAACCTAATTAAGTTTATTTTAGTGGCTATTTGCGAAATTTTTCTAAATTTTATGAAACTTGACAAAGGTGAAAACTCATTGGGGGTCCAAATAGTATAATGGGCTTTTCTATAAATAAAAAAAAGGTCAATTTTCATATCAGAGCCCAATATGAAAGCCCATAAACATTTAAACAATCAACGAAATATAATTAAAATTAAAAAAATATCAAAAAACCCTAAACCCCTTCTCCAAGTTCCCCGTAAAATCCCCTATTTAGTTTCTTCTCTCTTCATTTTCTACCAAAAACCCTAAATTTCTCTGCTTCGTTTTGATCAGCTAAATTCATCTTCAACTTCAAAGTCTATTTGGGTTTAAGTTTTTAGCCGATTTTGGGTAATGACGGTTTTTTAATTTTATTTTTTTATTTTTTAGTGATTTTTTCCGATTTATTTGGGTTAAACATAGATTATTGAGTATTGGAATGAATTAGATGGAATAGTTTAGCTGATTTCAAGTTTAGTTTGGTATAGTGATGTAGTTGATTGATTGATTTTGCTGTTTGAAGCATTTTTTTTGGGTGTTACTTATTGAGTTGAAACTTGGTGAAATGTATTTGAGAAGATAACCCCAATTGAGTTGTATATTTGACCCAATTTGTTGTTCCCAAGTTTAACGGGTTATTGTGATTTCGGTTTTTGAACTTGGATTATATTTTGTGAAATTTGGGATTGATTTGGGATAATTGAATATTGCGATGATCTAGCTGAGCTGATTTCAAGTGTAATTTGGTACGTTGATGTAGTAGATTTAATTTGTTGTTTGAAGCATAATGTTACTTATTGAGTTGAAACTTCAGTTCTGTTAATTGAAATGTCTCTGACAATTCCATTTGGGTTTTATTTTTTGATACAATTTGTTGTTCTGTAAGTTTTAACGGGTTATTGTGATTTTGGGTTTTGAAGTGGGATTATATTGAGTAGCCGAATGAAATAGTTGATCCCATGTTTAATTTGGTACATTGATCTAGTTGATTGATTGATTTTGCTTTTAGCTTTAGCAGAGCTGGTCGTCTCTTTATGTATGTATGTATCTCCTTCATCTTTTGTCTCAATGCATTTGGTTCTCCTTTAATCTTGCCTCTTGCTCGAATTTATCTTCAGATTCGGATGTATATAGTTGTTTTCGTATTTGAGCTTCCTTTTTCGAACTAAATTTGGGGATTTTTTTGCTTCTTTGAAGGATTTGTAATTTTGTGGCTTCAGGGCTTAGGGTTGAGCCGCCCTTGCTTTCAACTGTCCTTGTGGCTTTTTAGTGGTTTTAAGGTTGGAGGAGTTAATTTTATGATTGCTAATATACATTGGAAATTATTCTTATAGCTTTGACGGACAAATTCCACTATAGCACAATTTTATCTGTTACGCACAACTGATTTTCTCCTTTTCGTTAGATGGGTGAGAAAGATTTGGAAATTGAGGAAACAAGTCCACCTCGTAGAGAAGATGAAACTAAAACACAAGTAGGAAAAGTTAAAAAGAAGAAGAAGGTGAAGGCGGAAAAGCGTGGAGTTTGTCACGTAAGTAGAGTACCGCCTCGTATGGACCACGTGAAACTTCGCCAGGTTCTTTCTCAGTTTGGATAAATTCAGAGAATATATCTTGTACCTGAATATTCTACTTTATCTTCCAAATTTACATTACAAACAATTTGTATGAGCACATAGGTAAAAATGTTGGGCCAATATAAATCTAGTTAAAAATAGAAGTGATCATTATTTGGGATTTAAAAATAGTTAAAATACATGTCATGATATTATATGATACTTAAAATTATTTAGAGAAAATTTCAAAAATAGCAAACATAATAAAACTTTATAACTATAGTTTCGATAATTGTGTTTCATCACTATAGTTTTTTGTTGTGGAGGCTGTGATTTATATATTCTGTTTGTTTTTTCGCTTGTGAATATACAAATAGAGTAAGTATATACAAATTAAATTCGTATTTATATATTTAGAAATTTTTTAGAATTCCGTTTGTATATTTCGCTTGTCAGTGTACAAACAAGATAGTTTATTATGAATTTTTCATAAATCGTATACAAACAGACAGAAATATACAAATTGCAGCCTCCATAGCAAACAACTATAGCTATGGAGAGCAGTCAAAAGTTTTAAATTTTAAGTATTTGAGAATATAGATTGTTTTTTATGTAGGAAACATCTTACTAGGATTAAAATGAAGAAAAGGGCAAGATAAAAGATCAACTAAAAGCATATTTCCATGTGAATGTTAAACTTTCTAACAAAAGTAAAAGTAGGAATTGGAAAAGAGAGGAGCAACCTTTCTGATAATATTAATCAGTCATGCAGGCAACTAGGCAAAATGTTCTTTCTCCTTGAACTTCTAAATTACTGCCACTCCAAATGGTTAAAACATTTATGATAACCTCATCTTTCACACAATAGTTTGACTACCTTCCTATGCACTACATCTTTCCAATTATGTTTTACATCAACTAGAATGAAAATATATAGCTACTTGAGTTTGTAGCATTTCTTGTGTCAATCTGGATATAATAATGCCGAAGTCAGAATTTTCACTATGAAGTATTAAAATATAAAGAGGTAAATATAAAAAGAAGTCACATAATATCAATATGCAATACATATACATAAAAAAATATTTTACCTACGATATAATTTATATATAAAGGAGTGTCGATTAACCTAGTATATATATAGAGAGAGAGATATATTTTTTTCGAACATGTGTTTGAGTTATTAATTTGACGACTTAGATTTTTATTTTCAAATTAATGTTATAATTTTCATTAATTACCACTCGCAGGCCGTAGCTTAGTTTTAGCTATAATTATGTGTGTGTCTCTCCTCTCTTCCTCTCTCTCGCGACTCTCTTCTCTTACACATAAACAAATTATACATATATACATATGATTATATGACAGATAAACAAATATAATTCGTCTCTCTCCACTCTTTTCCTTCTCTCGCTCACCTCTCTCATCTCTCTCTCAATCTCGCTCCCCTCTCTTCCCCCTCTAACATGTAACTACGACTCGTAATTAACAAACTACAACTATGAGACCTAATTAAGTTTATTTTAGTGGCTATTTGCAAAAAAAATCCAAATTTTAAGAAAACTTGACAAAGGTGAAAACTCATTGGGGGTCCAATTAGTATAATGGGCTTTTCTATAAATAAAAAAAAAGGCCAATTTTCATATTAGAGCCCAATATCAAAGCCCATAAACATTTAAACAATCAACAAAATATATTTAAAATTAAAAAATATCGAAAACCCCTAAACCCCTTCTCCAAGTTCCCCATAAAATCCCCTTTTTAGTTTCTTCTCTCTTCATTTTCTACCAAAAACCCTAAGCTTAGTTGCTTCGTTTTGATCAGCTAAATTCATCTTCAACTTCAAAGTCTATTTGGGTTTAAGTTTTAAGCCGATTTTGGGTAATGACGCTTTTGTGATTTTTTTTTTTAAAAAAAAATTGGTGATTTTTTTCGATTTATTTGGGCTAAACATAGATTATTGAGTATTGGAATGAATTAGATGGAATAGTTTAGCTGATTTCAAGTTTAGTTTGGTATAGTGATGTAGTTGATTGATTGATTTTGTTGTTTGAATCTTTTTTTTTTTGGGTGTTACTTATTGAGTTGAAACTTGGTGAAATGTATTTGAGACACTACTAAAAAAATAGTGAATACCGACCTAAAAATTACCGACCTCAAATAGAAGTCATAATTTCCGACCTCCGGAGGTCGATATTGTTAAAAAGAATAAAAAATAAAAAAACTTTAGAAAACCGACTACAAGGAGTCTGTTTTCATGAAAAATAAAGCGGGAAAATCAAATGCTGACCTCTGGAGGTCGAAATTTTTTCCAGAAGAAATGAATTACAATAAAAACTGACCTCTTGATGTCGGTATTAACTAAATCAATAAATAACAATATTTTATTTTTTTCTCAATTAATTATAAAAAACAAAATTGAGAAATATTTTGAATTAATTTTATTTAAATCGTCTTTGGAGGACGGTTTTGTGTAAAATGAAAAACAAAAAAAATTATAATACCGACTTTAGTAAGTCGGTAAAATTAATTAGTATGTAATTAAATAGATTTTCATAAAAATATTGATATAGTGACAACAACAACATACCCAGTGAAATCTCACTAGGTGGGGTCTGGGGAGAGTAGAGTGTACGCAGACCTTACCACTACCTTGTGGAGGTAGAGAGGTTGTTTCCGGAAGACCCTCAGCTCAAATACATCAAATCCAAGTAAAAGAAAAGAAATATATAAAACATAACATCCAATAAGGAAAAAAGTGTATAATCAACAAATGAGACAATAACATCAAGAAAATAATGTGAGAAGTGAAACGCAGTAAACAACATAAGGCTATAGGTAACACAGACAAGAACTACAAGCGCAATGCTAGGCCTACTACAAACGCTAACAACCCATACCCTCGCAAGGAAAGACAAAACGCTAACCCAACTAACCTTCAACCTTAATACGCGACCTCCACTCCTTCCTATCTAGAGTCATGTTCTCGGTAATGCGAAGCTGAGCCAATTAACAAATTAATATTTTCAATTAACTTTAAATAAATCGTCCTCCGATTGACAGTTTTATATAAGTTCAAAAATAAATTAATATAAAATACCGACTTTCTTATGTCAGTATTATTTAATCTAATTACTTTTAATAAAAGCGGTATCCGGAGGTCGATTTGTTTAAAATATTCCTATTAATCATAATTTTGCTATTGTGCATAATACTAAATTTTCATTTTACGAAATAGACAATAGAACATCATAAAGTACTATACAAAGCAAGTTCTATCAAGACTTTTACGTTCGATCTTGAATGAATGTCAAGTGTAGTGATCATACCGTAGGCAATGCCATGTAAATGATAATTCATCGGAGTATGAAATATGTTGATTATATACTCGTCGAGTAGTTTAACAAATCAAGTCTTATATATTAATGATTCAGATATGAAATTTATTATCAATTAAAGAAATACCGATATCAATTTAAGGAGATTTATATATTAAATTTGATATTGATAAACTTCTGTTGATCGATAAAATTAAATTTATATAATTAGGAGGTATATATATATATATATATATATATATATATATATATATATTTGACCAACTTATTCGATTAAATACGTATTTTTAAAACATATTACGAGTTTTAAAATCATAATCGATTTTGTCTAAAATTATATATTATAGTATCGCTAATTTACAAAATTATCAATTATTATTATTAAATTATTATATTTATCGATAGTTAAACTCGAAATAACTACTTTATTTAAATGTTTTTAAATTTAGGTGTGTTTAATTTATATGAAAATACTTTAATATATGTAGTATTTTATTAATTGAATAGCATATCCTTAATCTCCCCATAAATCATTTAAATCATAACCTTTTTTGTTCAATTTGTTTAATTCATAGCCCTCTTCCTATTCAATTCTATTTCATGTTCAATTATGGCCATTTATTTGCTTATTTCAATTATAGCCTATCTGATTCAATTCAATTCTCAAAAGCCCCATCCTTTAATCTCAGCCATTCGTTCATCCAAATCAACTACAAGATCAAATCTTGATTCTTATCAATTTTAAACCAAAAGAACCAAAACCCTAAGCCATCCTTCTTTCTTCATCTTCCTCTCATCTCCTCCTCCCCTATCTCTCCCTCTCCTCTATTCTCCTAGCAGCTCAGGCGAAGCAGCGAACGGCGCCGGCCAGCGAGCAGCGAGACCCTCGCATCTCCATTCCTCTCCTCTTCGGCGAAGTTCTAGTAATCCAGGTATTTGATTAATCATCATACATACATAGCAGTACTTATAATAAAGCTAAATTGAAGTTTACCTGGATTTTTACATGGTCCAACAATTTCTCAAACACGTCTGTAAACAACTCTAATATTAGAACCCTCAAACTATTCAAATTTATTTAAGCTCTAGTTATATGTGACTGGCAAAACTAGATAATCAAACTTGGGATGGAAGAAGAAACAATGTCCGTGAATGTAGATTTATTAGGAGTCTAGACTCTCTATTATCTCTTGACTCACTTGATCCTTTATCTCAATATGAAACTGACACTCTGAAACAATAGAGTTCATTCCAACAATCTTTGTATGGAAACAAGAAGACATACTGATTCCCAAGTAATTTGTGACATTCATCAGTCATCTTACCCAAGAGTCAGTTGTATGGAAGGTAGTGAGCACTCTTCTGCATTTATTTTACGTAAAGACCCTCTTTGTTTGAAAGATATACAAACACACCACTGGATAAAACAAACAAGAAACCTCAGAATTAACAAGTGGAGCTTAGGTATAAATAGCCATGTCCTATTGGAGAACATTTCAAGTCAACAAGGCAGAAGCAAAAACATTCAGTCACTCCTGCCAATGTTATGTATGCACATAAGAAAATAGAAAGGCTGCATGAAGTAGTAGCATCAAGTCAAACCATTTTACCTTTGAAGTATGGAAACCACTAACATGCGCACATAGATAAGGACTCAACTTCTGACCAACTCGAGCGCACAACATTTCAGAAACTAATTTCAGCATGCTCACATAAAAAAGAGACCTTTAATCAATAAGACAGTATTAGTTATCTATAATGTGTTTAAATTTCTAAAGTTTAAGTACAATTGTTTTCTATAATGTGTTTGTGTCCATCTATTATTGATACTTAGCTTTAATTTTGTGATAATTTATTTGTGTACATCGAGGGTTGGCTTAGCTTTAAATTAGGTGATAATGTATTTGTTTAGCATAAGTACCAACACTAGTTGATCCTATTGATGACAAAATTAATTTTCTTGCAAAATCAATTTGTGTCCATCTAGTGTTGACACTTAGATTTAAATTTAGAAATAATATATTTGTTAAGCATAAGTACCAACACTAGTTGATCCTATTGATGACAAAATTGATTTTCTTGCAAGATCGATTTGTGTCCATC
>JAJOOR010005683.1:0-31354 GCA_036250505.1 Solanum acaule
ATTAACTTAATTAAACTTCTCATTTTACACCCTCATGCTCTCATAATCATATAAAAATCATGAAACATGTAATGAAATAAGTTCAAAGTATACTTTTGACATGTATACATAAAGGCAAATGTCGTATATATATATATTATAGAAAGTTCAAATTCTGAATTCATTTTAAAATATTATATTTAGTTAATATTATCATATAAAATGAAATGAAATAAGTACAATTTTTGTCTCAATTTATGTAATGCACTATTTTGTCGTACATTTATAATAATTGATCTTTTTTCTTTCTTTTTGACTTAAATATAGGGAATGTTAGATGAATCTCTAGTTGACTCATTCAATGTGCCAATTTATCTTCCTTCTCCTGATGACATAACTAAAGTGGTGGAGAAAAATGGATGTTTTAGCATTGAGAATATAGAGTTAACATATCCTCAATCAAAGCTTGTGGATGAAGCTGATGCAAATACTTTTATCATAAACCTTAGAGCTATCTTAGAAGGACTTTTCATCAATCATTTTGGGAGTAAAATAGCAGAAGAAGCTTTTAGAAGGACTATTTTAAAAAATGAAGAGATTTCAGCATGGATGAAAACTAATTACAAGGCATGCCAATTATTTATCTCTTTAAAATGTAAATAAGAAATTTATCCATCTATCTATATATATATAATTAATTAAGGTCTATGGAGATTGATAAGATATGCACATCCCATAGGCCAGGTTTCTTGTGTATCTTTTATTATCTTATGCTTTTGGATTGTTTTCGCTTTATTTAATTTATTATGTGCTCTATTACTCTATAAAGAAAATTGAAAAGTCTCTTCATTGACGATCTTAACTAGCCTCCCTCTCTAGCTCTTCGTCTTTTCTTGGCTAGTGATTACTTTCTTCGTATCAAATTATTTATCATCATTTAGAAAAATAGTTATTTCGAAATTTTTTATCGTTTTAGAAGTTCATGTATTATTTGGATAGTCAAATAAATTATTTTTTGTTATAATATTAATTAATTTGATCCTCATATTTAGAATCAAACCAAACAAATTAATACATAGAAAATAGTAGAAAAAAACAATTTTACAAGCACTCCAAAGTCTTCATTACATAGGTAAAACAATTCTAATTTTGGTCTTTTGCAACCAAGAGGCATCTTTTCACTCAATAAGTAGCTAGATATAGAGTTACATGTCTGTTGTTGTTCATTAGCAATAGACATAAGAATTATTAATAAAAAGACTTTTCATTTTTCTTTATATAGCACATAAATAAAGTGAAATGAGGAAAAATCCAAAATAATTATTAGAAATTAAAAAGATACATAAGAAACTTGTCCTATTAATATGCATGTCATGTCGATCTCCATAGACCTTGTTTATTGTTATATAATAATTTCTTTAAAAAAAATTATTTACGCTTTAAAGCGACAAATAATTGACATGCTTTTTCGCAATTTATTTTCATCCATGCTGAAATCTCATCACTTTTAAGTATAGTCCTTGTAAAAGTTTCTTCTGTTATTTTATTCCCAAAATGATTGATGAAAAGTTGTTGTAAAACAGCTGTTAGGTTTATGATCAAAGTCTTTGCATCAGCCTCATCCACAAGTTTTGATTTGGAATATGTTAGTTCTATTTTCTCAATGCTAAAAAAATCATTTTTCTCCACCACTTTAGTCATGTCTTCAATAGAGGGAAAATACACTGGCACATTGAATGAGTCAACTAGAGATTCATCTAGCATTCCCTATATGTAAAAAAAAAGATAAGTTATAAATGTACGACAAAAGAAAAGTGTTTCACATAAATTAAAACTAAGAAAGTACTGGTTTTGTTTCATCTCATCATAAGGTGGTATTTTCGGGATATAATATTTAAAAAAGAAATTATTTATATATATTAACTGAATTTCATTATCTTACCTCATTTACCAAATCCATAAGAGTAGAGCCAAAAATTTTGAGGTAACGATAACCCGAAAATGGTGAAAGAAGCACCATCATTCCTCCAGGAACAATTTCCTCAGCTCTTGCATTGAAGAACATTTCCATGTCCTTTTCAAATTGAGCAACATAAGCATTCACCACTTCAACATTTGAAGCACCTACATAGTGAATCAATCCCTTATTCCATGCTAGGGATTTCTCATCTAATAATTCTTTTGGACACTTAGATAACCAATGTATAGCACAAGAAGAATGTGCAAAATGTATTGATCGTGATGGAAATAATCTACCATGAAAAGATCCTGGAACTCCAGATGCATAGTAGGATCGATCAACAGGTAGTGATTGAAAGAGGGTGTTGAAATCATTGTTTACATGATCATTAAAAAATACTTGAAATTCAAGATTGTTATCATAGTACTTGTCCTTTACAACTTGTACAACATGTTGCATTGAGTTGAATGTGTTTGGTCCAATTGAACATCCCAAGTCTGTAATATAAAATTTGTTTGAAGAAGATAACATGTTTTTGATGTCAAGATTTTCAATAATTGCTTCTTTCATCATCTCCTTTGCACCATCTAACACTTCTCTCTACAAATGCATACATTTGATCTTCATGAGTCATAAAATATATGTAGATATACATTCACCAAGAATTTGAAGTTTTTATCACATACATAATTAGTTCTCCAACCTTTGAAAGTCGATATTTTCTATCGAACTTGATTTTATTAGGATCTCCGATTTGAAATTAAAATGTTTTGAATATTTTAACTCGACTTAATTTAACATATGTTGATAAAGGATGTATGAACTCTCGAGAAGAGACTTAATTAAATTTCACGATATATATCACCCTATATGTCCTTCTGAGAAGCCATACATGGACAACAACGCAATTATCAGGGATCACTAAGCTAATAATCCGTCATAAATTTCAAAAAATAATTTGTTTATATATAAGTGATTGAGATTCAAAAATAGTGCAAGAAAAATACCTGTATTTGGGAGTTTTTGGAGTAGCTATAAACAGCATCACCACTATTCATAGGGAAAGATGTTGGCATTTTGATTAATTGTCTCTTTACCCTCAATTCTTGGTCATAATAGCCTTGATCTTCTCTTATATAAATTAAATGTGGATGGGGGTAGGAAGGAGACATATAGAATTAAAAAAAAAAAACTCTAAGATAGAGTTGACTTAATTATTTTTGGTTGATAGAGGGATTCCCAAAAATGATATATTTTTTAAAAAATAGCATTTTTAATTTAGTTTATGGTAGGATTATTATTTAATGGTCAAGTAGTAGCATTTTTTAATTCATGTATTATCGCGTTATTCCTATTTTAGTTCTTGTAATATGTGAGTAAGGATATTATTTTTTCCTTTAGAAAATCAAAATAAGATTTATCGTCCACCCTCTTCCCCCACCCTTTATTTTTATCCTTATTCTAATAATTATCAATAATTAGAATATTTGTCAATTTATGGTGACCATCTTAAATTGTCACGTAAGTTAGACAAGTGGATGGAAAATTAGCCATATATGCCTCATTTCTTTATTAGTTTGTTAGCATAGAGCAACCTTGAGTAGAATATACTTGATCACCGGAATTCAATAAATTATTATTTTTTAATTAATTTAAGGTGATTATAAGTATTCATAAATTTTCAATTTTAGATTCGCATCTGCCTTCAACTTTTTCTCATTGAGACTTTGTTCACATTCAGTAGCAGCTTGTTTGTGACCTTTTAGATCAGGAACTCCTACAAGAGGCAGCTAACCTAACCTATTGGGAAAACATTACTGTCATCTCTCCCCTTTCACCACTTCGGCAACCACACTCTTCTGGCTCATCTCCTAACTCTCTCATAGACGCTTTAATGAAAAAACATGCAATAACTAATGGTTCAATAAAATTAGTTGTCTAAAGCCAAACTTATTTGTATCAATTAATAGTCGATAGAAACAAAATAGGTCATTGGTGCCTCAGAGACAAGATAAAGATGGAACGTGTTACGAGTTGATTTTACATTTCAAAACTAGCAACAATTGCCTTGAAGTCTTGTAATATTCATCTTCCAACCATGCAGAAATCTCTTCTATTTTTCCCAAAGTCCTCTCAAACATTTCATTTGCAATTTTACTTCCAAAATGTTTGGTGAATATTCCTTCTAAACTAGCTCTAAGGTGACTTATGCAACTCTTTGCATCAATGTTAGATTGAGGATTTGTTAGCTCCATTCTCTTTATGCTAAAATATCCATTTTTCTCCACCACTTTAGTCATGTCTTCAATAGAGGGAAATTAATTATATTGGCAAATTGAATGAGTCAACTAGAGATTCTTCTACAATTCCCTGTACAGAAAAAAAGGAACGTGTCACATAAAATGAGACTGAAGCATTGACAGAGTTAAATGTGGTGAAGGGGGTTCAAAATCCCCTTACTGAATTTGTAATAATTTGAATTTCCTTATTAAGATTCTTGACTCCGTAATTGTTCAGAAGATCCAAGAAATAGAATATGAGATATGAAGCCTAGTGTCACGACCCAAGCCTACACCCTGGACGTGGCCGGCACTCGAAGACCATTGCTAGTCCCCAAGCGAACCCTCATCCTGGCTGACTACAAGCGAAAAACTGATTCAAAGCATACAAAGCTTAAAAACTGAAATAAAAGTTCATAAAACTTAAATTCAAACTTTAACTCAAATGAAAAAACTCTGAATATAAAAATAATATTCAACTCGCTATAAAATAGGCAAGTTAAGTCTTTAAAACATTTAATAAAATAAATGATACAAATTTCTCACTATACTGACTATCTATGAAGACTCTAACTGATAAAGATGGAAGTCGGGATAAGACCCACGACATCCTAACAACTAATATAATTGAAAGGTAAATAAAATCCTCCGAAAGTAAGGAGGTTCACCATAGCTAACTCGAACTCTTAGATGTATCAACGAAGCTCCTGTTGATGATCCTGAATACCTGTGTCTGCATCATGAGAAGATGCAGGACAAATGGCTCAGTACGTGGAATGTACGAGCATGTAAGAGGAATTCTAAAACATAAACATAAGCTTGATACTTGATAAAAAGAAAACATACTTACCTCTTCTCAAACTTACACAACTCAATGAATGCTCAAGGATACTCAAAACTACTCAAACTTACTCAACTCAGAAGTACTCAAGGATAAGATACTCAACTCAAAGCTATGTTATTCGACTCTGGGTACTCAACTCTGGATACTCAACTCAATATGACTGAACTCATTGCAATATAAAGCAATTTAAAATAACTGCAATATAAAGAAACAAACTGTTTAAAAACATGATGTAAACTCTGTGTATGTAAGGATACAACATAACTCTGAAATGTATGTAAAAATACAATAAACTGATGTATATAAAAATACAATAACTTTTGTGGGAGTTTCTCTAACCGACAACTATCACATAAGAGCTATTGTAATGATACATCGATCTTCCTCACATTGCCAGCGCATCCTATACCTTGCCACAGGTATAGGACCTGAACTACTAAGTGGATCCACTAGTCTATGTGAAAAGGATTCATCTAAAAAGTATGACCATTTTCTACCCATGATGGCTACATGGTTTATGGGGGCTGTGAGTTATCTTAACTCTCCCCTATATCGGTGCTCAATACTACTCCCAAAAATATACTAGCTCTTTATGTTTTAAAAAACATACGTCTTTCTGTGATTTAAGATAATTGTTCAAAAACTTAGCTCAAAGGCTATCTTGGAAATCAAGGTTTCCTTTCTTGCTTTATTGTGAAAGCATTTACTCTTTAATTGAAAACTAGCCCAAAGGCTCTTTACTGAAAAACTAGCTCAGAGGCTCTTTACTGAAGCACTAGCTCAAAGGCTCTTTTGAAAATCTCAGTTTTCCATTCTTATTTAAGTGTGAAAACATTTACTCTTTGGGAATACATAGTCCCGATATACTCTTTTGGAGAAATGAACTCAACTTTTACTCTTTGCTTAACTCAAAACTTAAGTCTTAAAATAGAGTTAAAACGTTTGTAAAAGACTTCTTAAAATATGGTTCATGCCGAATTATGGACGTGAACGACTCAATGCAAGGTTTTCAATAACCATAGATAGAACTCAATACTTGGAACTCAAGAACTTCAATAATACTACTCACTTCAAGAATGCTCAACTCAGAGGGTTCATGCGGAATTTATGAGCATGAACTACTCAATTCAAGGACTCAAAGATACTTCTCATCTCAAGATTGTTCGACTTATAGGGTTCATGCGAAATTTATGGACATGAATAACCCAACTCAAGGACTTCATGGGTAACATATAATAGTCTCATGATTAGGAATATAATCTCAAATGGGTTAGAAACTCAATACTTAAGACTTAGGACATGAAGATACTACTTCTCTCATAGATACTCAACTTCTGGAGTTCATGCAGGATTTATGGGCATGAACGACTTGAATTGTAGGTCTACATAACATTATGGAACTCATGATACAACTCTTCTCATTCTCATACTTACTTTCTCAAAATTTACTCAAATCGATTATGGATCTCAAAGGATTCACAATTGAACTCAAAAGCTTTCTTGAACTCTACTTTTAACTCTCTCTTGAATGTGAATTATGAATTCAAGAGTTATGGTTCATGATATGAAAGATCTCATGTTGACAAAACAGACTCATGATACATTTTCCTCACTCTCATGATCACTTACTCGAGTCTTGAAACAAGTTACTAGAAGTTGTAAAAGACTCCACAAAAGGACTCAAAGGGACTTTCTCAAAATGTTCGAATAAACTCTCAAAACGTAACTCTTAACTCTACCTTGAATTTGAATTATGATTTCAAGGTTATGATCATGTTATGAATGATTTCTAGGTGTTTAGAAGTAGTTTGAAGTGTTTAGAATCAAAAGGGGTGAAGATACACTTCAAAGGAGCTCAAACGGGACAACCGACGGAGGATGAGTGGGGGAAGGCAACCCTGGTGCGTTCTGGGTGCGGAGCGCCAGCCCCTAACTTCAAAGACTCAATATGGGCGCACTGCAGGGGCACCGCCCCAGCCTCTTGGGCGCATCTGAGCTTTTCCCTAGGCCAAGTTAGACGAATTTCGCCTCTCGTTTTCTGATCCTAAATCGCTTTTAATCGATTTCTTTTCTCATGTTTTCCTTATATTCAATTACCCAACCTAAGTACACACTAATACACTTAAAACAACACTCCAAACAATCACTTTCAACTCAAGAAATCATCAAAACCCCAACAAGACAAAATTTAAAGTGAACCTCAAGAACACCTATCAAGAACTTAAATCTTTCAACTTTTTGAGAATGAAATTACGCTGAAAACATGTTTGGCATGTGGGTGCACTAACCCAACACTATGGAGGCTTACATACCTCTTAGGGATCAAACCCATGGCAAAAATCCTCAACAACACGCAAGAATCTTGACGAACGCTTGATCCTCTCCTCTTTTCTCTTCTTTTCTCTTCTTGAACTCTCAACTAAAACCCTAGGTGTAAACTAGGATTATAAAACTGAACCTAATCATATTAGACCCCTAAAATATTACTAAAAACGAATTAAATCTGATTGGGTAAGGAAAAGACCAAAGTACCCCTCTAAAATCCGGTTTTGACTTTCCTTAACTAGCAGCCTAACTTCAAAAGGCCATATCTCACTCATCCGACCTCGAAACTTAGCAAACTCAGCGGCATTGGAAAGACAATTCAAAGGTATTTCCTACGGTATCTGGTAGCACACCTAAATCATCCTGATATAGGAGTTATAGTCGTTTGAAGTCAACCCAAAACTCATACTTAAGCATAACTAGCAAAATTTCAGATTTTGCTATTTCCAATTTAGTTCTTTTTCGAACTCAAGGTGCTACATCTAGTGAACTTAATTAACACTTAAGAAATTTTAATTCCTCGGTAAAATCCTACTCACAACGAAGGATGGTTCAAGTCTTAGCTCAAAAATTTTCTGGGGTGTTACACCTAGATCCAAGATATTTAGCATATACTCCCTTCGTTTCATTTAAAGAGTTTAAGAAAGTAAGAGAGACTTTTAAATCTCGTGATCTTAAACTAAATATATGTGTAATGTTCCAAAATTTCATCTTATGATCTTAACTATGTGGGATAATACATAAATATGTCATTTAACTTGGCTTCAATTGTCATTTATGCCCTTCAACTTTGGGTGTGCACAAATAGACATTTAAACTTGTATAAAATTGAACAAGTAGATACACACGCCCTACGTGGCATAATACATGTAGGAAGTTACATAGGACACAAAATTGTCATGTAGGATGACACGTAAGACGAATGTGTCTATTTGTTTAATTACTACAAGTTTAAGTGTCTACTTGTGCACACTCAAAATTAGAGGGCATAGATATCAGCTGAAGCGGTCATATTTATGTATTATGCCTAAATATGTCATGTTATTAGATGTTATGACTACAAGTTACTAAATTACGACACACATAAATTGAAACAAAGAGAGTATAAGGTTATGAGTGACTCACCTCATTGACCATATCAATAAGACTAGACTCAAGAAATGTGAACATCTTATATCCAATTTTGGAGTATGATATCTCACTTGGAATTGCTGGCAAAATAAGAACAATTAAACCTCCAGGAACAATTTCCTTTGCCCTTGCACTCAAGAATACTCCCATATCTTTGTGAAATTGAGCAACATATGCATTCCATACTTCAATAGAAGCACCATCATAATGAATTCTTCCTTTATTCTTCATATCTATCAACTTCTTTGGAGCATGGGATAACCAATTTACCACGCAACAAGACTAAGAAGAGAAGACAAGGGGAATAATCGTCCATAGAAAGAACCGGGAATTGCAGATGCAAAATATGGTTTTTGATCAGAAAATAGTGATTTGAATAGGATAATGAAATCGTTTGTGACATGATCATTGAAGAAAACATGAAATTCGATTTCAGGACTCGTAGAATCGAGTGATAATTTAGAATGGTACTTATCTTTTATAGCTTCTACAATATTTTGCATTGCAAAAAATGTGTTTGGTCCAATTGAACATCCCATGTCTACAATAAGAAATGTTTTGGTTTGTACATCAAGATTTTCAATAATTGCCCCTCTCATCATCATTTTTGCATTATCTGCAATTTTTCTCTACAAAAAAAAATATTGTTTGAAAAGTCAACCATTGAAATCGAAGCTAAGGTCATAACCATAATCATACTGTAATGGCAAACTAAGAAATTTCGTTAAAGGTATTCAAATTTGCTCAACGTTTATCTAATATAGCTCAAAATATAATTACTTCATGTATCTCAATTTATGTGATACATTTTTCTGTTTAGTTTTAAAATCATTCTTGATATTAGTCTATTATGTTCAAAGTCGAAGTGTGAGACTATTAATTAAGCAAATTCAATAAAGCAATACTATAAATATTACCTGGGATGAGGAATTTTTGGTGTAGCTATATACACCTTCACCACTCTTCATGGGAAAAAACTGTCATTATGGAATTTAAGATTTCTTATTTTTTGCTTACACTTTAATATGCCAAAAACTCTGCATATATAGACTATACCATAATCAAATGTCCAATAAGTATTTAAATATCACAATAATATAATTCAACTGTCCAATAATCAATATTCAAATGACACAATGCCACAGTACATTGCCCAATAAATCTTAAATGTCACAATAACAATAGTATCCAACTGTCCAATCAATAATTAAATGACATTATAATACAACTTGCCAAATCAATTTTAAATGTTACAATGAGTCAATGACACAATGTAGCACTATCTAATGATATATATATATATATATATACGATCCAAATTAGGATGTTATGAATATTGTACTCAACGACCACTCCAATAAAAATAACTTTTAACCGTAATAAATATGTACATTGATAAAGAGTATTAAATCTTTTATCGGCATTAGTTAATTGTCATTGGATTCAAAATCTCTAACACCATGACATCTATGTACTGAACCCTTAACCCTAATGTATCAACTACTTGTAATTTGTACTTTAATTTCGAGTTGTAACTAGACAACAAAGGTAAATATTGATATTGCCCAAACACACCTTTAGAGTAAAAAAGTTATATATATATCAAAACTTCATTATCTTTATTTCAAAGAGAGAAAACTTCCTCAAGTTTATATTTCATGACCAACATTAAAAAAAAAAAACACTTTACTATGCCCCTATTCCATTCTTATTATATTTGCCAATAATAAACAAATAAATAAAATAAATAACTCTCGAATTAAACTCAAGTTCTATATTTTACCCCATATTATAACTAATAATATACATTGCACAAGCTAATTTCTCAAAATAATTAATTCCAACCCACCTTTTGGGACCTCTCAAGGAGTAGACAACATTACCATCAATATATAGCTCTCCATCCTTTGTCAGAGATTTCGACTTTCAGCTCTGTGAATGAAGTCCCTTTCATAAAAAACACTTTACCTTTCAAAATATTTTTTTTTTATGAATCCAAATTAATTGGAGTCCCACAACGAGTACTAGACGAAAAAGATTAAGAAGATATATTTAGCAAGGAAAATTTAACACGTAAGCAAATTTTCCCTCTTTCCAAGTCCAATTTTACCCCGGTAACCAACCAATGGCCCGGACTATCCAATGGGCCTCTACACAATTGTGTTGTATCCACAAATTTAAGTAGCTTTTGGGTATGCACGGGCACCGGTGGGCCCGTTGGGTACACGCCCGAGTCCACCACCACCGGTTTCTCGGATAAAAAACCGGGAACCGAGGATGCACCACTAATAGCCGATAAAAAACCCGATGACGATTTCGTGCAACTCTCGGAGGCACATTGCATCCACTGAGACTGCACGATGCATGAGTTAGACACTTTAGAATATAACAACCTGAGATGTAATACGCTCTTCGTATCGTGTTTTTTAACATGGAGTTGAGCACCCGTTACGATGAAACTAAAGCCACTCTCGTAAGGTGCCCAATTCGGGTCGTACTTTACGGGAGCCGTGCATACGTGTGAGAATTTTTTCCATTGGATGGCTTCGAAATATCGATGGTCGGGTGTGTCTTCGGACCCACGCCACATCAGCGGGTCATCTATTTTGTCTTGTAGTAGTACTGGAGTGTTTATCAAGTGTTGTAAATGTATGGCCAACCTGAAACAACCATTCTCTTCATTAATTTAGGTTAAGGTTTTTTTTAATACTACGAATAATAGTAAGTTGCATCACATAAAATGAAACAAAGAAAATTATATTTGATTAGGAAAAGGAATTACCTATCACACTTTACTCCTTCAAGATAAAGTCGTATTCCAGTTACAGGTATCTTCCCAACAATTACCTGATAATATAGTAAGATATAATTAACAGAATTAATTTGGATTGCTAGAGTTAAAAGCAAAATATATAAGTAATATACATAAATGTGTTATAACTAGTTAGCTGATATTTATGATTTTTAATTTTGGGTGTGCACAAGTAGACAATTAAACTTATATAAATATGAACAAGTATACATATGTGAATGACACGTTCGCATGACACACTACAATATAGGATGTGTTTGGTATGAAGAAAATGTTTTTTTCTTAATGAAAATTGTTTTCTAGTAGAATAAATGAATTTCTTACTTATTTTCTTATATTTGATACGTAATACTAAAAACACTTGTATATAATCTAGATAACTATTATGAGAGGTGGAGGTGAGAGTCGTGTGAGATGAGTTGTGTTGGCCCTGAGCCGGATAGATAAAGATGGGAAGGTCAGACTTCTACTGTCTTGAAGTCTCCGATAGAAAGAATGATTGATTGCTTAAACTGGGGAAGAAAAAAAGTTGAAGGACTTTCTAGAATTATTTTTTTCGAAAATGAAGAAAAATACTTATCATTTATGTCTCTCGAGTTGTGTCAAGATACTCTGTGTGCATGTCTGATCCTCCAAAACTAAATTACTTTTGGTGGATCTAACACACACTTGATAACATATTTGAAGAGTCCGAGCAAACATAACTTATCATACATTTGAACTATACGTCACAATAAGCCCTTTTTATTTCTTTAAACTCCGCATCCAATCAAATACCATCACATAAAATGGAACGAAGGGAGTATTAATTAGAGGTGCATTCTTCTCTCTTTTTTGTAATTTAGTTAAAAAGTTAAAAGTTTTACCTGAGTTGGGTTTACATATAGCTTTGGGCCCATCAAATTGAAATGAAGGGCTGGAGGTCTAATGGACCTATTTGTAGTTGGGCCTAACGGAAGATCATTGTGAATAGGGGCCCAAATTTTGTGGGCTTGAAAATCCAGAAAATATTGCAAATCTGCTATGGGTGGCTTATCTGCAAATCAATACATTATTTTAAATTTAATATAATAATATACATTAAATTATTCAAAAATAAAAAATATACAATCTGTATGATAAATACACTTCAACTAACATTTGTCTCCACTATTTAATGTTTGAATTATCATAACGCCACGTCGCTAAGGTCAATTTGGCATTTATTCAAGAAAATTAAAGAAAATATATGGGAAAGGATGTTACTTCAAAATTTAGAAAAAAAATCTTGAAACAATCCTCTCTAATATTAATTTTAGACTACATAAAAAAAGACATCTGAACGAAGCATCCCACGTTCAACCGGTCTGAAAAAAGGTTGTATCCTAAGGGAGGTGACGTGTCGATCTATTCTGACGTATATATCAATGACTGATTCCACAATTCAAACTCATATGTAACCTATAGGTTACATAGAATATAATAACTATATTGTTAGTGTAGTTTTGAGAGTACTACATTTTATTTTATAAAAAATTAAAGGACAATCTGATGGACAAAACTTCCTAAAGTATTTGTGCAAGGTCCGGATAAGGACAACCCCCTATAGCTAGCTAGGGATGTATGATGTAGGTAGTTCATAAACTCTGATGCAAGTTTTAGTAACTGATTTTATGATTCGAATACATAACTTATAGGTTGCACGAAGATAATTGTATCGTTACTATAAATTTAAGACTATATAAAAAGAGAAAAATATATTTTTTCACTTACATCTAAGATAAAGGTTGATAGCATGTGATAAAAAGCCTTTGCCAGGAACACCTTTGAGAAGTGAAGTAATAGGAATGAAGCTAAAGGCAATTGCATCTGGCATTGAAGGCACTGTTAGAAGCCATTCACTATGTGTATTTGCTGTTAAATCTCCACCTCTTTTTGAACATATCACAGTTACACCCTGCAATAGAAAAAAATATATTATAATATTTTAACTTTTTTTTTTTTGAAAAAAAAAAAACCAATTGAAATATCTTTATTTTGTTATAACTTTTAGTAAAATTGTGTTTTAAGTTTCGGTACGGGAGAATCTTGGAGTAACGGTAAAGTTATCTTTATTTTATTCAATATTCCCGAGTTCGAGTCATGAAATCTATCATTAATGCTTGTTGCACCAGGATAGACTCAGTGGCAGAACTAAAAATTTCTAGAATGTCGCAGGTCAAACATATGACCTAAATCAATTTTGAATCTCCTTTATCAATACTATACTTGAATTTTTTTCTTCATGTCAGAGGATTCAACAACTCACATATAATCAAAATTCAACAAAGATTATTTTTACTCTAGTTGCATAGTATAATTTTTCAATGAAGTGTGTTTGATGGAACCCTTTGACTTTACTTAGTTCTGTTATGGTATAGATTGTCTACATCACACATTTCTTAAATGTGACTCTTTTTAAAAATTTACGTGAACACATGATATTTCGTACATGAAATTATCCTTTTTTGTGTATTTATGGTCAACCAAAAGCTCAAATTTGATTTTCTTGATTCTTCCAACTAGAATTTATATAAAATTATTTCACATTGAATTATTTTTAGAGATCTAGTTGTTAATATTGACTTGCAAATCTTTAGACTTTTTATATTTTTGCTAATTTTTTGGTGAGTTAAATTCAAAGAATCTCCCATGTGTGATGGATTTATATGTTAATTAGAAGATTCCTAATGTCAAAAGTTTACACTATTAGCTGGAGAAGTAGACCTATGACTGCTTATGATGATACAAATCAAAGCAAGAAAATTGACCTAACAATTCATGACTAAATTTAGTCTGGTATTTGTATTGGGGCTTCACTAAATTCGAATTTGCACATTACTGGTTCCACCTCTGAGAGCAACACCACTCCTAGTCTCCTAACAAGATCTTTTATTTATTACTAGAGGTTCGAAGTCGAAACCTCTGGTTAAACGTAGAAGGATTCTGAACCATTCCACCACAATTTTGATTAGTTGTAAATAATTGATAAGCATTAGGTACTGATAAGTACTTTTAAGTGTTGAAATTAATCTTTTAGGGACAATGATAATTTAGGTGATTATAAGTCAGTATTTAGACAATGAAGGCATTTGACTTTTAGGGACAATGAAAATTTAGGTACATTTTTTAATATAAAATTGAAAATTAACATATACAATTATCAACTTACATTTTTGGTTGTTGCTGATGGAAAGCTGCTTAAGATGTTGGGTTGTGGATCAAAAATATTGAATGCCTCAATAGTCTGCAATTCAGAAACAAAAATGAAAAAGAAAGAGAAAAAATCAGTTCAACTGAAGTTAAATAAATAATTAATTATATTGCTCATCAGATGTGGAAAAAAAAATCTTATAAGAAGCTTCTCCACATTTTTATATTAATAGGTTAGAGAAATATTATGGAAAAACAATTGAGGGTTACAGCAGGATGGATAGGATTCATCAATCATTAATAAAAGGATTTCAGGTTTGAGTCCTGACTGAAGTTACAATAGTAACACTAAACACTCGAATATGTTCAAAGATCTTGAAATGATCTTTTCGTTCGGAGGATTGCATTGGCCTATCTAAAGGGAAAATATTGATAGGATGTGTTTCCCTCTTTAATGGACGAGAATCCAACTTAGTCATGCTTTTACATTACAAATATCAAAAATCAAGTGTGAAACTAAAAAAAATAGGATTATGAAAAGGAAAAAGAAAAAGACCTTATGTTTTTGTTCTCTTGATTTGAATTGTTGTGGACAATAGTTGCAAATGCCAGTGAATAATTGATCACCAAGTTCATCCAAGTGGTTCTTGAGTTGTGATGGTTCCATATTTGATAATTTGTCTTGCCTCACTAGGACCACATCTTGTCCTCCGATGCTTAACCCCACTATTATGTGTGTACCATATTTTTCAATAAACCTATCACAATTAACAAATAATTAATTTATTTTTATGAAAATAAAGTATACAATTAGATATACATCAAATATTGATTGGTATCGACTCCAAAGAATTTGATAATCTCAACTCCATTAACAACTAACTAGAAAGGATGTCTTAACGTAAATAATAAAATTATTGTCATGTAATTAGGAGGTCAGGGGTTTAAGTTGGGGAAACATTCTCTGGTAGAAATATAGAGTAAGACGGCATACAATAGACTCTTATGGTCTGATCCTTCCCCAACACTCGCACATAGCAGAAACTTAGTATCATTTTCATCCTTAACCAAATATATCGACTATCGAGTATGAGTCTTGAAATGGAGTGGAATTTTTCTATGTGAATTCAAATTAATCGAACCTCAAAACATAAGATCGGGTGAGAAATAAAAAAAATAAAGTGTATTGTCATCTTTCTACACCATAGTCCATAGTATACCTAATCTTCTTAGAATTTAATGATTTTAAAATGAATGCACTTTGACTTTATGAATTCTATTGTTAAGACTTATTCTTCCCATTGCCAAGTTTTCTTTCTTCAAGTTTTTATTTTATATTTTATGATATGATAATTATAACATAAAAAATATTTAATTTTTTGTTGTTGTGGAAGAAGTACATAGATCAAGAAACAGAGTTATTTTTAGTAGACTTGGTCAAAACAGAGGAATGGAATAATTATGAACTATATAATTAATTCCAAAGTCAATTACTTATAATTTACCTATCCCAAAATGTTACTCCTATAATTTTATTTATTTATTCATTTTCTTTGAATGAAAAATATACACTTTTAGTCCCTACAATGTCATCAAATTCTAAGTTTGGTTTGTATGATATCTGACTAATTATTTCACCTTTAATTAATTGAAATTATGTACTTTAAATCCTTATGTTTGTGACTTTTTCACATATTTAACGAATTATAAATTTATAAAACCATGCAATATTGTCATGTGTTATGTTAAATTTGTATTGTTACTTTATATTATCGAACTAGCCACACTTGATAACCATATGCCCTTTTACTTACCATGAAGGGCAAATGGATAAATTTCATTCAACATTAATTAGAGTTTTCAAGTTTCAAATACTTAAAATGAAAATAAAATAAAATAAAATCAATAATAGAGCATTTCCCCCTTTAAATGAAGAAAGAATTACTGAAAACACTTTTAAACTCGGTGCGAATTATTAGTTTCTTCATCAAGCTATTGACAGTCGTAAAAACACCCTTGTAGTTGACTAACTAGACTTAGATACACCTCCGATCTGTCACATGACATAACAAGTGATCTCAAACTCCTGGAGGAGCATGAGGCTCTGAATAAAAACCCAAGAGAAGTGTTGAAAACACCCATAAACTTGGCGAGAACTTAGGAGTATATTTCAGTCATGTTGCAACATCAGGCGCATATTTTAGTTCAATTAGTCAGTAAATGAGTGTTTCTAAGGTTGTCAATAGTTCAAAGATGAAAGTAACAATTCACACAAAGTTTAGAGGCATTTTCAATACTTATCTTTTAAATGAATCTTATGTGGCATAGAATTAATCTGTAGAATCTCAAAACCAATATCGAACACTAGACAAAAGGATAATGTTAATTACCTTGCAAGTGCTGCAGGATCCCAAGTGGAAGGAACATCATTAATAACTTGATTATCCAAAACAAGTGAATATCTATCAATATGAACATCAAATAATATGATGAAATAACCATCAAGCCCCAAATACTTTGTATTTGCTGCATCATTAGCCCATGAACCACTCTCAAAACCAAACATTGAATTAAACAGCCCAGATGGTATTTTTCCAGGCACTGAACTTTTTCTATTTATATATTCAGACATCTGTTCCAAAAAAAAAAAAAAACATTTTATAAATAATCAGGATGCATTTGGTATGAAGAAAAGTATTTTTTAATTTTTTTCATATTTGATTGGTCCGTAAGAAAATAAATTCCTTAAAAGTCAGGAAACAAAGTATGACAAGTGGAATTTCATAGAAATTGTTTCTTTTTCACCCCCTAACATCATGTGAGTATATTAAAACTTTTTTTTTTTTTTATCTATATATGGAGTAAAATTTTATGTATGTGTAATATAATTTTCTAATGAAATTTATTTAACTGATCACCCTTTTGTTTACGTGGCTATGCCACTACATTCGCTCCACCCCACTTCCACTAGTATTTTTGACCATAACAAGTTATACAAAAATACTTTTCTGCTTACTTATCAAACACCATAAATAAGTAGAAAAAAAATCACGTATTTTCTCATTCCAACCAAACCACCTAACATCCTCTCTATCTAACGAAAATAGGGAATAAGGTCTGTGTACTATTTTTCCTATTCCCATTTATAAAATTATATTGAATTTATTGTTACCGTCATTGTATTCCAACCAAACACACCTTTAAATAACGTTCTTTTTTACCCCTCCCTAAGAGCTTCCCCACCCTTAGTGAGTCTATAACTCACAACCTTCGAGTGGAATGAGGGGTGCTTATCATCCGAGCAATTCCCTCACGTCTGTCTAGTCGAAACCAAATAAGAAAAAAAGAAGAGGATATTGATATAATAATAATAAAGTTATAGTACCTGATTAAAATCAAGAATATCAGATTGAAATCGAACTCTATCACCTTTATCACACTTAATATCAATTGGTACATTTTCATAAGCTCCAAAACCAGGCACCATCAACTCTTTCTTCAAATTTTCATTTAGTAACACAAGCCTTTCATCTCCTTTACAATACTTTAGTCTAAAATCACATGTTAAATCAAATCCTTTTCCTAAACTCTTGATTGCCTTCTCCACAATATTATTATTACTCATATCTTCTTCTTCTTTTTCGAGAAGTGTGCTCGATCTTGATTGAAATAATTATTAATGGACCGATTTTATTAGCAGAGCACTTTCTTCGATGTGCGCGCAAAATAGCTAGAGATGCAAACTTCTAATGATGGACACTTGTGTTGGAAGGATATGAAGGGGTTTCAAAGAGGGAAAATATAGAGAAGAAGAATGTGTGAATGTTAATTGAGACTATAGTTTTATTTTATTAATGTATATATATAAAGATATATCTAAGTTTGAAGAGAAGAAATTAAATTGAGAAAATGACTTGATAGGAAGGTCTATGGGAAACTTCATTTTCTTTAAAACATTTATTTCTTGTTTGTTAGCTGGAAAAATCCCTTGTTTTAACTAGTCTATCTATTTCTATAATAATATGTTAATGCGTGAGAATATGACTTGTTGACGTGAAAAAGGATTCAAGATAAAAAGTTTATGAGTTTGTATAAATAATTTCAAGTTAATATATGATAATAATTGAGGTCATAAAATATTTATAAATATGTAGTGAATATACACATAAGATTTGAGAAAAAGTTACTGAAAAGGGAAAATCAGGTCAGGTGAGAGTAAGAAGTTTATCTAAGATTTGAAAAAAAGTTACTAGCAAAAATATGTTTTATACATTTATTTATAATAGACATTGAATCCATTTATGTTCGTCTTTATTAGAATAAATATATTTCTTGAATGTTAATTTGGAGTTTTGAATTATATACATGAGTGCACAATTTACAAAATGAGCTTGTACTTCTCACTGCCCGTGCCCTAGGGGCAGAGGAAAGAGGGGTCGTTACGTTACGGGTCTATTCGAACTCAGTAATTTTAATTTAAAAATTATTAAATATGTATTTATTATTATTTATTGATTTAGAATTTAATAATTTAAAATATTTAAGCAGATAGCAACACGAGCATAAAAGTTTAATCTTCATTAATTGGATTTAACTAACTTCATTAATTGGGTTTAACTTCTATACAATGACGGTCATTTTCTTATACTATCATGTAAAGTACTCTATTTAAAAAATAAATGCACATAACTGTTAATAATAATGGAGGAAATGATTTTTTATTACTTTCTCTGTCAATCTTTATTTGTCCACTATATTATTTTTTGATGTTCAACAATATTTTTTCGGTGTATAAAACCAATAAATGATTTACATCTTATATCTATTTTACCTTTACTATTAAATAGTATTCATTTTTCAATATTTAAATGACTTATATATAATAAGAGCGATTGAATAAAATTACCTCTATCATTTATTGCTTCTTAATTCTTGTGTCAAATCAATAATGGATAGAGAAAATATAAACAAGTTGGTAAAAAACTATAAAATTAAATCTCTAAGGGAACCATGTACTCCCTCCGTTTCATATTATTGTGGAACTATAAACTAACTTTATGTATGATATTGTGGAACTCTAAATTTTACTATTATTATTATTATTTTATTTGATTATTTAGTACTAAGAGTGAAATTAAAATTAAAATTAAAATTACTATTTTTAATATGAAGTTAAGTAATTTGAAAAGGAAATAGTAATTTTGATTTCTACCAAAATAAAAGTACCAATAAAGACTATAATATGAAAGTTTACCCATTCTTGTCTTGAATATAATTGGCTGTGTTCACATTAAGACATTATCACAATTAAGAATTTTGACTTTACCCACATTAAATGAATTTATTATTAACTACTTCCTCCCATAACTTTTAATTGTCTCGTTTTTCGAAAGTTAATTTAATTAATTTTTAAAATAAATTAAATTAATAAAAAATTTAGATATTCAAACACTATACAAAAGTACTATAAATTGCATTATATATATATATATGATGATGATGATGAAAAAATACATCGTAAAATGTTAGACAAAATTATTATGATTTGACTCTAAAAAAAGAAAAATCATGATTAATAAAAATGGACGGAGAGAATATATAAACTCTTATAATCATGGCAATAGTATGTCGGTATAACTCATATAAGGTAGTTTATTCTTTTTTCGCTTTAAAAATTAAGTGGGTATACAATTTAAGAATTATAAACATATTTTATAATTCGCAAAACTATCTTTATAATAAATAAATTTTTAAATAAGAAAAATATAATTTTATAGATTTTTTATCAAATAAGTGAATCTAATATAAATAAAATACTAATAATATTATTAAATATGTATTAAATAAAAAAAAGTTATTTTTTAAAGCTGATTAAAAAATATATGGTATATAAATAATAAATGAAGCAACAAAAGACCCAAATTAATATTAAGATAATGAGTTATGTTACATATAATCAGTGTAAGGAATTTTTACATAATTAATTTACCTTTACTTGTTATAATAACAAATAATTCATCTTATTTTCAAGATTGTAAAAATTACACTTAAGACACAAAAGATTTTTGGGTAATGTGATCAAAAGAGGAGTTATGGTATAGGAGAAGAGTTCGATACAATCTAATAGTTTTAGCTCAAATTCTATATTTATATTAAAATTTCTAATATATATAAATTATTAATTTTAAATATCCAGTTTATCAAAAAATTAAAATTATCAATTCATAAATTTTAAATGCTGACTCTGAATCAGTATTTGCTTGTGTAAAATTTGTTACACCAATAATATATAATATAACTTAATTAAACTTTTGAAAATTTTGTTTAAACAAATAAAAGGTGAAGAATCTAGAAAAGGTCTTCTTTCATTGTTTGTTTTTAATTATTATGGTGTATATATTTTAAAGAAATAATAGCTTCTCACATGTGGAAGGTTAGGGATATTTCTTGATTTCAAAGTATTAATTAATTTCAAAATTAAATAATATATATAAAATAAATAATAAGGAAATAGGGAGTGAAATTTAATTAAGAAAACACTACACTATATAATCGTCTATTAAAATAATAATAAGAAAATAATATAAGATATATATTTTAACTAGTAAATATAATTCTGCAGGCAAATTATATTGGAGATGAAAATAATAATAATATTAATTAAAAAAAATATGTATATATATATATGTATATATGTACGAACTTGAACTTTTACATTTTGTGCCATTGATAGTCAAACAATTTTAAAAAAAAAAAAAAATTATTCAAAGGTTTTTACTATAAAAAATTAAAGAAAATAGTCAAAGATTTTGTCAAAAAAAACTTCATTTACAACTTATATCCTGCAAAATTTGCAAGACTTTTGAAGGAAATCATAATTTTAATTTGAATACCTTTTAAAAAAAAAAAAAAAACCATGCAATGAAATATATAATTATTGCCACTGACTTCACTAGTCATAATTATATGTCCTTACTTCATAATTTTCAAATAATAGTATACCAATATGTGTTGTAATTGGATAGTTGAGATTTCTTTACACTGTATTAGAGATTTTGAGTTCTCCCCAGAAACGGATTTTATAATGCGTGAATTCAAATTTAGTCAAACTTCAATACAAATATCATATCCTAAATAAATTTTAAAAATAAAAAATAATACTATTTCTATTAAGTCAAGGGGAATGACTTTGACCTAGAGAGTTCACTAAGACCAAACAAACAAAAGGAAAGAAAAACAAGTTTGAAATTTAGTAGAATGACCAATTCTTCTTTGCTTATTCTTTGCAGTAAATTAGTCTCTCTTACTATACCAGGATTGGTATAGCGGATGAGGTTGCTCATCTCTTGTTCAGAGTTTTCGATTTCGAGTTATAGGTATGGAAAAATCTTGGTAAAAAACGCTTTTCCTAAATAAATCTTACGAGATTTAAGTTTGAATTAGTTGGGCTCCAAATACGAGTACTGGATAGTATCATTGGGAAACCAAAAAAGTAAATTAATCTCTTTTTTTTTGGTTTCCCCTGGTTTCTGATAAATTCGGACTTGTGCATACCAAGGTTCATTTTTGGGGGCGGAGCTCTCAACAAGAATTTTTTCATTTCAAGGAACTCAAACTCAAAACTTCTGATTAAGGACGACGCTACCAAAACTCATGTTGATAAGTAAATTAGTATCTTAATACTAAAATATTGCACAATTGGTCATAATTTTTCTTATGTAATTTTGAGGTAACTTACCTTATTACTTTTATATACTAATTATCAATCTGATAGTCTTATTTATTAGTTGCTAACCTCATAATCTACCTACTAATTTCCAGCTAATCAGTGTACAAATTAAATTAGCCACTCTCATAATTTCATGTTTTAATAAATTTTGGAAATATTTTCAGAGACCATCCTCTTTGCAAATTTAACTTTGTACGTAATACTAATTTTTCTTATGATTTGCAATATTACGCTCATCTCTCTTTTTTGTGATTGCGGTTCTAAATCAGAATACTTAAGTTTATGATCTTATATTATTAATTTATTATATGAATTATTTATCTTAGTACCTTTATACGTGCTGATCATGATTAAATTTGAATCGTGACAAAAGTTTCACATAAAATTTAAAATAATTAAATTTTACTTCAATAAAACAATAATTAAATAAAGTCCAAAAGGATCCATGAATGACAACAACAATATGATAATAAGCATTATTGAACTAATAATTATACCATCACTGTTGATGATAGTTATTACTACACCTTATCAATTTACTTGTCTTATTTTTTGTAAATATATTTTTTATTGAGCAAGTTTTCAAACAAATATCCTATGTGACATATATATTGAATATTACAAGATTAAAAGTATCCTTACACTATACACATTTTTAGTTAGTTGCATCATAAATTTAGTTGAAATTTGAAAAAAAAAAATTATTGCAGTTTGAAGTTGTGTTTGGACGTATATTTTTACTTGGAAAGATATGAAATTTTATGAGTGGAAGTGAAATTTCACCCAAAAACTGATTTGAAACTGACCAAATTTCATGAACAAACAATACTTTTTGAAAATCTACTCTCAACAATCTATGATTAAACGTGAGCTTAGTTTGAGCATAACAAATTTAAAAGTTTTTTTTTATTTCATAAAATTTCGTATCGAGTTAAACTAAGACAAATAAATTAAAACGAGTAAAATCTTACCAGTGGGAACGTATAGGTTTCGTCTTTCTACACTTCCATTGAAAAGTACACATCAGAGAGTCATTATGGAAAGAGACATTTAGACGTGTTAGTTTTGAGAAAGAGACATTTGAGTAAATGTTTTTGGATCTAAAAAATGTGATATTTATAAATAAAAAAAAATTGAAAAAAAGGTATTTAAAAAATCAAATTTGTATTTTTGTCAATCATTCAATTTGAAAAAATAAAAAAAGGTTAAAATGTTGTGAGCGCAAAAAAAAAACACTTGAAAAGCTTGTCAAAATCACTTTTCTCTAACTCGAATTTTATCTTCGAAAAAGATAAATTCAATGTATCCAAATGCTCTTTTAAAAAGTTTTTAGCAAAAAGGTGAAAACTATGTATGAACAAACTAGAGCTTAGATATGAATATAATTAGTAGTGTACATTGTTCGATTTAGACGATTTTCTGCTTATGTCATTAGTTTGTTACATCTTGTTGTCTTGCACAATTTTGGCAATATTTTCTTGGACTAAACTTAAGTGGGAGCACAAGAAATATGACCGCAAATATGAGAATTAGAAAATATGGAAAGAGAAAACTAATTTCACACTAAGAAATTGAAATAATACAAAAGATATTTTTAATATGGTACAATATTATCTCCTTTAGGTTAAAGTTTTTCCTAAAACACCTTGCATCATTAAAGGTGTGTTTGGTATAGGAAAAAAAAAGAATTTTAGGAAATATTTTGTAATATTCTCATGTTCGATTAGTCAAAAATAATGGTAAACATTTTCTCTAGAAAAAACAAGTTTTAAGAATCACTTATGAAACTTGTTTTTCCTACTGTCTCCACAAAAATTGTATAGCTAATTTTCAAGAAACTTGATTTCCTTAAAAAAAATAGTTATTTTTTTCACAACCAATCAAACACTGAAAAGAAATGAAATTCAAATATTTTTTAACCTAAACACACCATTGGAGAAAAACTAAGTCAAGTACTTCTAATACAACAATCTAAGCAAATATTATGGGAGTTCAAGTGTGAACAAGGTGACAAGTGGTGTTGGAAGTGAGAAGGAGACGATCAACGTGAAATTTCACTTATGCAACTTGCTTTTCCTACTCACTCCACGAAAATCATTTTCCTAATTTTCAAGGAACTTATTTTCTTAGGGAAAATACTTTTATCAAACCAACCAAACATTGAAAAACTGAAATTCAAATATTTTCTTACATACCAAACACACCCTTAAGAGGATAATCAAGTCGAGAACTTCTAATACAACTTCTCTGTACAACAACAAAAACATACGTAGCGTACCCCCACATGTGGGATCTGAAAAGGATAGAGTGTATACAAATCTTACTACTATCTCGTGGAGGTAAGAGAGACAAATTTAACCGATGTGGTGAGCACGAACCGAACAAAATGCAGCTTCTCCATAGTCCATTAATTTACAACTCACCAAGAAACAAGAAAACAAAGAGACATTCAAGTACTACTAATGCAGTTTCTCTATAATTCCATTAATTTATAACTTCTCAAGAAACAAGAAAACTGAGAGAGACCTCATCCGGCCTCTACATCTGGGGTGACATTTGGTCAGCAACAGAGGCCAAACCCTGCATCAGCCTAACTATCTCGGTAGTGTCATCGAGATAGTATTTGGCCTTGCTGGGCTTCCGGCCAACAGTACAAGCAAAGACTTCAGCTGCTGGAGCCATGGACGGGCCAGACACCGAGCTCATGATCACCTCAAACATGTCTTCATCTGATCGGTCATCTCCTATGCAGAGGACAAAATCTGGTGACATTCCTTTCTCTTGCATTTCGTTAAGGAGGCGCTTGGCAACGAGCCCTTTGCTTACACCCTGCAGGAAGAAACAATTTTTTGAAGACATACATTCACAATACCATAAAATAACCATATCTCAAGAATTAAAATGATTTCAAGGGCAAATTTGAGTTTAAAAATGTAAGGTTTAGACATAGAGTTGCTATACAAAATTGTATATGATCAATGCAGTTGGTCCCTCTCCCCGGCATAGAAATCATACCAAAAAGGAAAGGAAACGATAGAGAAAGCACAAACGAAGATGAAAAATGTTCCACATATGAGGTCCCATGGTTTATTCCTCTCGACTCCCCTCTTTTCATTTTTCGAGAAAGTTTTTTCCCGAGAAGATAGAAAATAACACGGATTTAAACTAATTACTCCCTCCATTTCAATTTGTTTGTCTTACTTTACTTTTTAGTCCGTTTCAAAAAGAATGTCTCTTTGCTTTCTGGGGAACTCTTTAATTCTAACTTTCCACTTAGTATGTTTAAGACACAAGATCAAAGGGCATTTTTTGATACATTCTACACATCTTTAATCTAAGACCACAAAATTCAAAAGTTTTTTTTCTTTCCTAAACTCCATGTTGAGTCAAAACCATCAAAACTGTACAAACAAATTGAAACGGAGGGAGTACTTTTATCCCTAAAGAGGGAGGGTTTGTATCTGCAGTCTGCTTCAATGAACCTAATATAAGCAAGTCGATAATAGGGTCTGGCTTCTGTTGACAAAATTACAACTCAAAGATGTAGATTTAGTTTTCAATGTGTCACATACCTACAAGTAGGGTCGCTATATTAACTTTGATGATTTCATATGCAACCAATTTGAGTTATAAACAAAGAAACTTCCTAAGCTTTTTTAACTGAGAATCCATTAAGATTGAAACCTAGTGTTTCACCTTATGAATGAATTGTCCCGCCTCTAATGAACAAACTAAGATAAATGCAAAACAACTATCTTGCAAACAAACAGTTAGTTTTAACTCATGCAAATACAGTCGCACTCGTGCCGGATGGAGGATCCGACACACCAATCATCTTTCTGAAAGAGTCTGAGCAACATAGGTCTGCAAGCAAGCGATGTAAGTGTTTCTGCTGGCTGCTGCAAATGCCCTCCATTTCTACAGGAGAGCGAATACCACTACAAACCAACGATATCGTCAAGAAAGAAAAGTACATACCTGGGGCTTAACTTCTACTATATTCTGTCCACTCTTGACAGTGACCGGTTCATTAGCCAGCACACTTTCTAGGTGATCAAGAAGTTCTTTAGCCTGACATGATCCGAAATCAGGATCTGCATCCTCGTAAGACCATACCATTGATGTTTCCTTGTCTTCAATAACTGATCCATCAGTAGTCTCAGTGTAAAGTTGCATAACAGGCTCAGCAATTTCTTTCCAACAACATTCTACTTCTGGTATACACGTTTCCCATTCTTCATCTTGATTCATCCTGTAAATTCAAAGAATCATTTGAAATTTGAACCTGTGCATAAATTGTGAAAACATATAACAAGGAAATATGTTAGAACATCAAGCATTACCTCAAGAAATATCCATGCTCAGCTGCAATACCAAGTTTCTCACAAGTTGGAAACCAGTCAGCTAGCGTCTTTCGGCTTCTAGCACTGACGATAAATACCATATTGTTCTTATCTCTGCACAATGTTTTGATGATTTCAATTGTTTTAGCACTTGGCTTCTTATCAATTGCATTTTGAGGCATCAAAGTTCCATCGTAGTCCAGAAGGATTGCCCTGGTTGTTGTCCTTTTATATGCTGAAACTATATGCTCCATTGAAAGCTTCCTAAAATTCGGATCAAGTGCAACAACTCTGAAACTTAAACCAAATCCAATACCCCAGCATCTTCGTCTCACATGATCCTTGCATGTTCTCTCCAAATCTTGCAAGAAACTGCGAGCCCAGTATCCAACATCATGGGTGCTAACATATCTGTAATGTTTCTCATGCCTAAGTTGCTTCTCTGGCTCAGGCATTACTAAAGCAGAGTCCATTGCATCGGCAACTACATCAATGTTCCATGGATTCACTCGGATTGCTCCACTCAAAGAGGGAGAACACCCAATAAACTCAGACACCACTAACATGCTCTTCTTTGGTGTAGAAGAGTCCAGTTTCAGAACCTTATCCAGCCTCTCATTTCCTTGACGACTAATTATATACTCGTATGGTATAAGGTTCATGCCATCCCTGACAGCAGTGACCAGGCAACACTCTGCGACAACATAATAAGCAATCCTTTCGTAAAACTTAAGTGGCTTATCAATCAATATAACTGGTTGATACCCAGGCCTTCCAAATACTTCATTAATTCGCTTCACTGTCGAATTTGTTTCGTCCTGCACTTCTTGAACATCTTTTCCTTTGCCTCTAGCAGGATTGGCTATCTGCACCAAAACAACCTTCCCCTGCTTCTCTGGGTGCTGCAATAGAAGTTGTTCCATTGCCAATAACTTCAAACTAATGCCTTTAAATATGTCCATGTCATCAACTCCAAGCAACAATGTCCTTCCCTGATGATTATACTGCTGCACGAGCTCGGAAACTTTCGCCTCTGTCTCGGGGAGACTCAAGACTTGCTGAAGCTGCCCCATATGAATACCCACTGGCAGGATTTTAATACTTACAGTCCTACCATAGTACTCGAGGCCTATGTAACCCCTTTTCGACTCATAAGAAATACCTAACATCCGACTGCAACACGAGAGGAAGTGCCTTGCATAGTCAAAAGTGTGGAACCCAATCAAATCTGAATTCAAGAGAGCTCGTAAGATTTCTTCGCGAATAGGCAATGTTTTGTATATCTCGGAAGAAGGAAATGGGCTATGCAGGAAAAATCCAAGCTTTACTCTATTGAATCTCTTCCTCAAGAAGGTAGGTAGTACCATGAGATGATAGTCATGAACCCACACAAAGTCATCTTCCGGGTTGATCACTTCCATGATCCTGTCAGCAAAAATTTTGTTAACAGAAACATAAGCCTGCCACAGTAATCGATTAAATCGACCACCTAGATCAGGCGAAAGGGGCAACATATAGTGGAACAAAGGCCAAAGCTGCTGCTTACAAAATCCATGGTAGTACTTAGTAAACAGATCAGGTGGTACAAAAGTGGGAACACACTTAAATGTCTCAAGAAGTATTTGTGAAACTTCATCTTGCTCATTCGGGTGGATTTCTTCCTTAAGACAACCAACATATATAACCTCAATTTCATCATCTCCTAAACCATCTTTCAGCTGGAGAAGAAGTGAATTCTCATCCCAGCTGAATAACCATCCTTTACTGCCGTCAGTTTTCCTTTGTACTCTAATTGGCAGCTGATTAGCTACAACAATTATCCTATCTTTTTGAGCTGAAGATGATGATGGATCAGAGCAAACGCTCTCCGATCCATCATCATCCAGATCAGACATTATCCCGGCTACGGTCATAATACGTGGAATCCTCCGGCTCATTCTCCCGAAAGACGGCGAAGGAGCCTCACCTGAGGCTAGCTCCAAGAGATTGGAGTAGGATCTTGACACCATTTTTTTTTAAAAAAAATTCCCTTTCACCAACTAACAACACCAAGTCCACCAAACCAAAACACACACTCTCTATAGTAAGCTCCTAACATAGAAAGAAATAAACACAACCCCACTTCACAAAACTTCCCCCAAATCAACTATCAATGAGATACAACTTCTGCCTTTTGCTTTTTCCTCTTTCCTGTAAAACCCAAGAACAAACTTTTCAGATTGTGTGAACCAAGTAAACCCCCAAAAGCAAAAGGGTGCAAGAAAATAACCTCAAGACTTCATTTTGACAAGTGAATCACAACTATAACAAATTTTTTAGATTCTGTGAGCCAAGAAAACCCCCAAAAAATCAAAAGGGTACAAGAAAATAACCTCAAAATTTCATTTTGACAAGTGAAACACGTCTATGGTGTGTAACAATTATTTTTTTAGATTGTGTGAACCAAGAAAAAAAAACCATAAACTCAGAAGGATACAAGAAAACAACTTCAAGATTTCAACTTGACAACTGAATCAACTGTGACAAACTTTTTTAGATTGTGTGAGCCAAGAAAACAACCTCAAGATTTCAATTTGACAAGTGAATCAAGTGTAAAACTTAAAAGGGTACAAGAAAATAACATCAAGATTTCAACTTGACAAGTGAATCACAAGCTAGGGGTGGGCAATACATGAGGGTATATATCATTTCAAACAGATAAACTTTATGGAAAGAGAATGAGAATATATTCAAAATCATAAATACAGCTAAGATATTGAAAACATTTTTTCTTGGAATTATTAGACAGGAAGCACATAACATCACAACCAAACAATTACAACCACTACAACCCCAGATATTATAAAGATTTGATAGAGCAAATGCAAAGAAGCAAAATAGTACACTGAGGAATTTCAACAAAAGTTGAAAAGAAAATTTTACCAGTTATTGAACATTTTGAATTCCTAAAAGTGGAAACCCTAAAGTGAAAAAAAAATAATGAAAATTGTAGAGTGTGAAGACTGAAGAGAAAAAGCCAGCTAAGCTTACTACAACAATGGTGTTTTCTTTCCTTTTTGTTATCTTTATTGTGGGTGGAAGCTGCCTATATAGCTTATATTATATACACTGTACACTGTTATAGATGGACTGTATATTATAATATTAATAATATGTTTTTGTGGTTCTTTATGTTATAAAAACTTGTAATTAAAAGTTTTCTAAAAAATTGATTATAATACTCCAATATAGATAATGTTGAATATTGTTGTGACATTGCCAATAATTTTGCTAAACTTGACCTCATGAGAGTGTGAGTGCACCACATCAACGGGAGTTGTGGTGTGATGAATATGATTCTATCTTAATCAGGGCTCTAATGTGAGCTTCGGACATCAGGTGAGAAATTAAAAAAAGAATATGATTCTATTATTTTTAATTAGAAATTTCAAATTTAGATTAGTCAGAGGTCACACAGAGAGAAAGTGAATACACCACTATTATAAATTATAGATATGTAATAAGGGGATCTTTTTCCCTTACACAAGTTTTGCAACATAAGTGTACTTTTGCTAATATATCACATTCTTCGTCACAATGTTGAAACAATGAAGTGGACAATTTTGGTGCTTTAGAGAGATTTGCTATCGTTAAATACATCGAAATTTCAAGTAGTAAAAAAACGTAAAGTATTATATTTATAAGATTAATGTTTATATTCTTCAAAAACAGACACATTGATGAATCAATCATAACCAGAATCAGGACATATGCGACCTGTTGTACAAGTAAATTTCGAACAAATATCATAAACATGCAAAACTGAGAGTTACTAATCTGTAAAAAAAATATATATTTCTTCCGTCTCAATTCATATGACACTTTTTTTTATTTTAGTCTTTTCTAAATTAAAAATCTATCTTTTTAAAATAATAATAATATTGTGCTTCATCGAATCATATAACATAAATTGGTATCATGAATAAGGGTCCCCTTCCTATTCTATGAGGACAAATGGATTATTTTATTTTTAAAACTACTTTCATGTGGAACTGTTTACATTTTTTTTGGGGTACTTCCAATAATGTCTAGACACAAATCTCTTTAATTTTAATGGATAATAAGTTTATCCATTTGACCTAACTTTTTGATATTTCCATAAGTTTAATAAAGCTTTGAGACATTAGTTTCAACAACTCAAGCTTACAAAGTACGTACAAGGACATAGAAGAGTTAAAAGAACTAGCTACGAATGTAGTAGGATGGATAAAATTTCTCTATTTTTTTCGAATATTATAAATGAAAAAGCTTCAGACAAGTAGTACATTTTAGATTTATATGATGAGGATTTGAATTATTTGCGTCAACATATATCATAAATCGTCTTTTTATCTTCACAAATCACAAGATAGAAATAAGATTGCATACACATCATCTTTTCTAGACTTTACTTATAAAATTATATTAGGTATATAATTATTATTGGTCATATTTGAATATGATCAAGTTTTTCACAAGGTCCTTTAAAATCTATGTATACTCTATACTATGTTCGAACTTCTCTTCTTAAATCATAATGATTGAGTATTTAAATTTCTTTTATTTTGAAAAATATTTTTGTTAGAAACAGTTTTGAAAAGTATTTTTTATAGATTAGCAATTCGTATGCTAATCAATTTTAAATACTCTTTGCTAACATCAGAGTAGTTATTTGTGTTTAATCTAAGTTTTAAAAATGTTTCTCAATAAAATTTAACAATTTGTATTTGTTTTTTTTTTTTTTTTTTTGGTTTTGGTAATAA
>JAJOOR010005684.1:0-35837 GCA_036250505.1 Solanum acaule
AAAAAAAATGACTAAGTATGGGACATATCCTCTTTTTATAAAATAAAAACGTCCAGCCGCTACAGTAACTTTAGCTACTGGAAATTGAAATTCTGCTCCAACAGGTTTTACGAAAATGGTCATAACTCTCTCATACTAACTCGGAATGAGGTGAAACCAAGTGCATTGGAAAGCTAACTCGTAGAGGTTTAATTTAATAGGTTACAGCCCTTCCAGTTCTTTGTGTGCTAAGAGATATTCCCCTTTAAAGTTGACCCTGAAAATCGCATGTTTTTGCGATTTTCAAATTTTGATACGGTTGCTCTAAAATTCGGGTTAGACCCATTTCCCACTCAATTTGACCCCCTGAATAAGAATATGAAGTCGAATTTCCGAAATCATGCACGGATTTTGAGATATATTGAAAATACAATTATTGGTGTTTCCGAAGCACATTTTCGGGCATTTTTGGGGTCGTTTCAAAGACCCATTTGTTGCACTGTTCATCAATTTGAGAAAATCAGTCGCAGGAATGGTTGGCCCAGGGGAAGCAACAATGAAGATGATATTCATTGTGAATTATGTAGTTGTGATTTAGAACTAGATTATGTAGTTAAGCCATCTCTTTAGCGTCCCGCCATTCCTTCTTGTTAACACAGGAAATCTAACTCATTCTAAGGTAGAGCTCTTAGAGTCCTACTTAAAGTGAAAAGTAGTTCTTTAGTTAAAGCAAGGAGAGCAGAAACTGAGGGAAAAAACCTATGTTCTTACGCGGGATGGGAATAAAGGCTACTAAGATCGGAACTCACGACCTAAGTACTAAGTAACCTTAGAATGGGGATGCCAATCTTCTGCCTTATACCACTGTGTGGTATTAATTAAATTGCCATATGTGGCAACATGTGTACATAACTTGCAAATTCATGGTGAAAAAGGTTGTCTTTTTTGTGTTTTGTACTGATTTTTCAATTTGTTCTTAATAAAATATTTAATCTAATTTTTTTTCTCATAGTGTTCTCATTTTGACCATCCTTGAAATGTCATCTGTGGTAACATATTCCCGTTTTGTTGGATAAAATGTTGAATTTAACTGTAGAAATCGCAACAGATATGTCATATGTGGCAACATGTGTATACCCTAAAATGTGCTTTTTGGGGCTAATTCAATTAAATTGTCACCTAATTCACTATGTAACGGATCATCATCTAATTCAATTAAATTATATAGTCCTACAACATGTTTAAGTACAAAATTACGGTCTAATACAACAACCTCCTTCATTAATTACAACTCTTCATATTTTATCCTTTTTTCAAAAAATTAAGTATTTGCATTTGAAAAGTCAAAAGTGTCTCTTCGTCTTCAAAAGTTGCAACTTTTCACATTCATTACATTGGGATTATATAAGAAGAACACAACTTAGGTCCTTTCATTTAATTTTCTTCAAGATGAGAAGGAAGAAAAATAAATCTTCAAAAATGACTATGAGTAAAAAAAACTACATTGAATCCCTTCCGAGGGAACTACTAAGTGAAATCGTTGAAAGGATTGCTTCCTACTCCTTCAAAGATTTAATGAATGTTAAATTAAGTCTGTATGTATTAATCAATTTTTACTCTTTAATTTGATTTCCTAACCATTTGATTTGATTTATCAGTTTCAGGGTCCTCAATCAAGTCGCTAATGAACTTTCTGTATATCAAAAGGTAACATTTCTCAACTTTATTGAATATATATAGTCGTGTAAGACTTGGTCAGTTGTTCAAAAATGCACTTCTTTCTTGGAAATGTGTAGAGCATTGGGAAATTTAGAAGCCTTATACAGAAAAGGCGTGGTAATTTTCAATGTTCTTCACATCTATTCATGTTTTTATCAATGTATTCTGCCTTTTAAATGTGTTATTTCTTCTGTAGGTTGATTATTTCCACCATAGTGATCCAAATGGATTGGGAATGCTTAATCAAGCAGCAGACGGAGGTGACATTGGTGCATCCTATGTGGTTGCCATAATTTCAATCTTCAAGGGCGGTGAATCTATGAGAAAGCGCTTAATGTTCATTGCCAATATGAGAAAAATGGAGTCAGTAAAACTCAGAAAAAGTCAAAAGAAGTTGCGATATATTTTATTTGGAAGGGTGCCAGAACCTCATTGTTGGGAGAAAGACCTATTTGTTGCACTGTTCATCAATTCTATCACTTTCGTTGTGAATTATGTAGTTGTGATTTAGAAATAGATGAAGTAGTTAAATTTCTGTATTAATTAAATTTCATGTGTGGCAACATATATACATTTCTTGCAAACTCATGGGGAAAAAGGTGACCTTTTGTGTTTTGTACTGATTTTTGAATTTGTTCTTTATAAAATGTTTAATCTAATTTTTTTTGACATTTTTCCATTGTTAAATCGCTCAATTTATCGCTTAACCCATCCTTGAAGTTTCATCAGTGGCAACATATCCATGTTCTGTTGGGAAAATTGCAACAGACATGTCATATGTGACAACATATGTATATCATAAAATGGTCTTTTGGGGGTTAATTCAATTAAATTGTCACCTAATTCAACATGTAACACTAATATATAGTCCTACAACATGTCTAAGTATAAAATTATGGTCTAATACAACAACCTTCATTCAATTCTATCAATGCCCAAGTAACTCCATATGATAGTTATATAACACCCTTGTAAATCGTTATTCCAAGTGTTATAACATATTTTTATTGCTTAATTATGATTCAAAGTACTAAAATTTGGTCCAATTTGACATTTTTCCATTGCTAAATTGCTTAATTTATCAATTAACCCATCCTTGAAGTTTTATCAGTAAGAACATATGCATGTTCTGTTGGATAAATTGCAACATACATGTCATATGTAGCAACATATGTATATCATAACATGATCTTTTGGGGGTTAATTAAATTAAATTGACACCTAATTCAACATGTAACACTAATATATAGTCCTACAACATGTCTAAGTCCAAAATTATGGTCTAATACAACAACCTTCATTCAACTCTATCAATTAATTTTACAAAGACTATAATCCCACTAGTTCATCATACAATGACCAAGTAACTCCATATGATAGTTATATAACACCCTTGTAAATCGTTGTTCTAAGTGTTATAGCATATTTTTATTGCTTAATTATGGTCCAAAATACTAAAATTTGGTCCAATTTGACATTTTTCCATTACTAAATCGCTCAATTTATCGATTAACCCATCCTTCAAGTGTCATCTGTGGCAACATATACATGTTCTGTTGGATAAATTGCAACAGACATGTCATATGTGGCAACATATGTATATCATAAAATGGTCTTTTGAGGGTTAATTCAATTAAATTGTCACATAATTCAACATGTAACACTAATATATACTCCTACAACATGTCTAAGTACAAAATAAAGGTCTAATATAACAACCTTCATTCAATTCTATCAATTATTTTTACAAAGACTATCATCCACTAGTTCATCATACAATGAACAAGTAACTCCATATGATAGTTATATAACACCCTTGTCAATCGTTGTTCCAAGTGTTATAGCATATTTTTATTACTTAATTATGATCCAAAGTACTAAAATTTGATCCAACTTGACATTTTTCCATAGCTAAATTGCTCAATTGATGGATTAACCCATCCTTAAAATGTCATATGTGGCAACATATACACGTTCTGTTGGATAAATTGCAACAGACATGTCATATGTGGCAACATATGTATATAATAAAATGGTCTTTTGGGGGTTAATTCAATTAAATTGTCACGTAATTCAACATGTAACACTAATGTATAGTCCTACAACATGTCTAATTACAAAATTATGGTCTAATACAACAACCTTCATTCAATTCTATCAATTATTTTTACCAAGACTATCATTCCACTAGTTTATCATACAATGACCAAGTAACTCCATATGATAGTTATATAACACCCTTGTAAATCATTTTTCCAAGTGTTATAGCATATTTTTATTGCTTAATTATGGTCCAAAGTACTAAAATTTGGTCCAATTTGACATTTTTCCATTTCTAAATCGCTCAATTTATCAATTAACCTATCCTTGAAGTGTCATCTGTGGAGCATATGCACGTTCTGTTGGATAAAATGTTGATTTTTCCTACAGAAATCGGAAATAGACATGTCAATATGTGGAAACATATGTATATCCTAAAATGTGCATTTTGGGGATAATTCAACATGTAATGTAATAGATCATTCTAGAATACTCCACTAACACACACTCCACTCACTCTCACTCATTATAAAAGGGTTATTTAGGGTTCCCTTAATTCACAAAAAAAACTCTCATTTTTTATCTTCTTTTCTTTATTCTTTCTCCTCTCCTCCTCTCACACTCAAATTTACCTGAGAAGATGTTACCGCCCTGGACAAATTTAAGTCTCTGCATGCTCTTGTTGTGGGTGATCAACGTAATTATGTTGTTCTCAGTTTATATGATGTCTTCTTCAAGTGTTTTCTCAGTGCATGGGTGATGGTCGTTGTTTTTTTTTGTCGGATCTTGTCTAATGGAGGGTAGCTTCATTATTTGGTAAGTCTTCTTACTCTATATATAACATCCTATCTAATGTAAAGGCGTGTATGGGGTAGCTAACTATGGTTGTTTGTTTTTCTGTAGGTGGTCTTGTGACATAATGCATGGGTAGCTCTGATCCACCACCCTTCAAGAAAGAATGGTGATGCCCCTCCAGGTTTAACGCTCAATGTTGACTCCAGATCCTTTTTTGCTGGCTGAAGTAGTAGTATTGGGCTAGAGCGTTTCAGATGTAAATTTTGTTGTTTTTGTTGGCGTTAATGCCTTTTAAATATGGATATGTAGCCTAGCCTAGCCTTGCATGTCACTATATCAACTATCAATGGGATAAAGCATTTCAGATGTAAATTTTGTTGTTTTTGTTGGAGTTAATGCCTTGTAAATATGGATATGTAGTCTAGCCTAGCCTTGCATGTCACTATATCAACTATCAATAGCATGTCACTATATCAACTATCAATAGCATGTTTATGTTTATGTTTAATGTTTCCCAAGTTTATGTTCTTGAATTCCTCTCTATTAACGGTGATACTACTTGCATGTACACATAATTGACATATGTTGCAAGAGCTTAAAAAATGTAAGAACTTTATAAAAGTCATAGGCAAGCCTAACCTATAAAGCTGGCCCAATCGACCCATTATTTCATTTCTAGAAGGGATATATATATAAATTAGGGTGTTCATTTTCATTTCAAGAATAGGGTTTTCATTTTCTTCCTCGCTGTTTTGGTTTCTCTCTGCTTCGCGCTTTCTCTCTCTCTCTCTCTCTTCGCATGGATCTCGGATCTCTAGGATAAAATGATGTTATTTATCTCATCAGTCTTTTCTGACAGTCGTTTCTGTTCTTTGTTTTTTAACACGCAACTAATTTGATTGGCCTTTGGTTAAACCAAATCTCTAATGAAATCATTAATTTTGCAATATAGTGGTTGGGTAAAAATGAGTTCTTTAAATATAGATTAGTACTCTAGATCTAATGAATGAGTTTTATTTGTTTTTTGTTACTTTTGATATAATGTCAAATGCTATTATTGAATTGAATTTGTAATGATGAAAATGATCCCATGTTGGGTGTGAAAATCTATTGCAAAAATGGTCACTTACTTTCAATGAAAACTTCATGGTCGAAGGACAATCCAGGTCGAAGATTTTGGTCTTGTCCACACTATCGTGTATGTACATTTCTACATCTTAGTCTAGAGACTTCCCTTTATTTTGTTTATTTTTTTTAAAATTTAAATTTCTTTTTGGTGTGTATTTTAGGAGAATGCATGCAACTTCTTTAGATGGAGGGATCGTGAAGATATTGATATACGATCCAAGTTCGTTATTCTGAAATTGGCGAACAAAATTAAGGAGTTGGAAATTGATGATGAAAGTCATATTAAAAGAAGTAACAAATGGGTGATGAAGAAGACCAAATGTTGTAACAACTGGAAGCTAATCTTCGTATTGTTTGTTGTGTTTTTTTTTTCTATTTTTAAGGATTACCAAGAAGAATACTGTGGAGGATGGAAAATTCTTATGTAGTTGTGTACAACCATTAAAATTGTCATAGTTGTGGAAATAAATAAACGTAGTTTTGCACTCATGTTCCAACATTTTTACTTGTTCTTAACATAACATATGAGTCAAATGTCGCAACATATGAGTCAAATATTGCTACATATCACCCATCTGTAGTAACATGTGACTCAAATGTTCCTACAGATGACCATTGTTTTCTACATATGAGACATATGTTGCTACAAATGACTTATCTATTGCTACAAATGAGTCAAATGTTGCTACATATCACCCTTATGTAGCAACGTTTGACCATGTGACTCAAATGTTGCTACAGATAACCCATGTGCTGCTACATATGAGACATATGTTGCTACAAATGACTTATCTGTTGCTACAGATACCTCAAATGTTGCAACATATCACCCTTATGTAGCAACATTTGACCATTTGAGGCATATGTTGCTACAGATGACCCATATGTTGCTACATATGAGACATATGTTGCTACCGATGATCCTTTTCTAACAACATTTGATTAAGTACTTGCTCTCAATATGACATCACATACTATGTACTTGCTTTCAATATAAGATAAAATAACATAAGTGATAAAATAAAACATTGTCTTTAATTACAAACACATTGTCAAGGCTCCAAGCTCCTAGATTCTATCCCAGCAGCCCAAACCCATTGCATTCGACCAACTGCATTGTTACACAACAGGGTTTGGGGAGGTTGAATTATTGTCCTGGTAATCAAATGCTCAATAAATTCAAGTGAATATGACCCGCACGTGGCTTTGGATTCATTTGTTACCATGGGTTCCAATCGACCTTTAAATTCCCATGGTTCATTGAGGAGTTTATCTGGCAAATGCTTCATTATTCCACTTTCCTTCAACAATTTTGCCAGCAACTCGAAGATAGGTTGTATGAATGTCAAAAACTTGGCATGTTCCATACTCATCAACTGGCAGTCATAAACATTCATGCGACCCTCGTGCAAGAGGATCTTAGGAGTTACAAAATGATTTTTGTTCATGTTCATGACTGCCAAAAGGCTTTTTGCACCAATCCAATCCATGCCTCCATGATATTATCTAATTCCTCTGACATAGTTAATCATATCTTCATTCCATTCAGACTCATTAATTAACTGTGTAAAGCTTCTGCCACCAACTGTTGTTGCCTCCTCGCTCATTTTGTCATATCTTTGTTTGAAGTTGGAATAAAAGTTAAGATCCAGGATTCTATCTGTGGAATCATAGTACTCGGGGTATCTCACATGCCTCTCCTGCATGAGGGTAAGGATTTCATCAATATATTGAAATAAAAAATAATATTAAAGAGTAAAGAAGAGTAATCATTGAAAAGATAAAACAAATGAACATTATAAATTAAAGGTACTAGCAGAGAAAAATTACCCAGTCTTCCCACCAAATTTTCATGTTTTTCATGGTCCTGATATCTTCTCCACTAAAAAAATGCATGCCGTATTGTGCACGCAGATACTTTGCCCTCGTCAGTTCCACCAGTTTGTTCTTTTGAGCTATAGGCACACACTTATAAACATTCACATGCTTGAACTCCAGCACTTCCTCTCCTACGGCCATTGACAATCCTCCAAAGATCTTCTTTTTCAAATTTTGTATTGCCTTGATAAAGCATTGTTTCTTCCTCTTGGCCTGTGGAGTATATGGATTCCGAACATTCTTTGATGAAATGACCTTGACCCCCCTCTTGTTTTTAAATTCATTGACATTCTGACTCAATGTTTGAAGATACATGATAGAATCTTCATCTTGTTTCTTGCACTTCTCACAGAGAAAGCCAGAGCATCTTCTATAAGAGGTTGCCCCTTGGTCTTGTCCAGTACCATCACCAATATCACCACCAACATCAACACCTGCACCAGCATCAATACCACCACCATCAACCCTATCAAAAACAACTAATTCATTATTAACTCTGTCTCTTTTGATGGTTCTTGCTCCAGCCAATTCCATTTTAATTCTATCCACAACAGGATCAAATAAGGTTTCAACCAACCCTAGAGTAATCAGATATGGCATTTCCAATTTATTTTCTTGTAAAACCCTAGAAATCTAATTACCTAAGCTAGAGTCTAACGTGTAGTCTAGTAGCTTAACGAAGTTAAAACGTAAGGTTAAAGTCCTAAAATAGTTTTCCTAACTTAGTACTAGGGTTCTAGTGCCTAAACATCAAGGCACGACCCACTAGGATCCCCCCAAGGGTCCATGAGGAGGACCCAAGGGAAGGTCCAAAAAGCTGTAAAAAAACAGCTTGAACCACGCTTGGGCACCCACGAGCTGTGGGTGGAACAACGCTCTGTGGTTAAGAGTCATGGTTCGAGACTTAGTCTCCCCAGGCTGGTCCCCTAATTACCCCTCTCTGAACTAAACCACAGGAAGCCAAGACGGTCCGTGGACCAATCCACACCCCGTGGATTGGTGTCCATGGATCACACCTGTGATGCTGCCTAGGTTCGGCCTAAGTGGGGGAGTAGTTGGGTAAATTACTAATTAATTAAGTTAGGGTGGGGAGCGGTTATTACTCATTGTTTTAAGTATATTAAAGTATTTTTAACTATTAAACAAGTCTTTTAACTCTCATAACTCACAAACTCAAACTCAACCAACTTCCCTCCCAAAAATATCCTCTCTCTAAATTCCATTGAAGAACAAAGAAGAAGCTCAAGGTTAGGGTTCAAGCTCCAAGATTTTCACTCCAATTTCGTGGGGAAAACATCAATTAAGGTATGGGAACCTTGATTCATGGAACACTTTTCTTCATGAAGCCCTTCCAACTCAAATTTCAAAATTGGGATATTGTTCAAAAACTAGGGTTTTCATTCTAACCATGGGTTCTTCCTAAAAACTATTTTATTATGATAATTGTATTATATTATGGATGATTTGATGTTTAATGGTGATTTTTATTGTAAAACTCCCCATGAACCTATGAACACCCCCATGACCCCAATTTCATGAATTGTGATGGGTGTATTGATGCAAGATGATTACTATGAATTGTATCTATGTTAATCTAGTTATTGAATCTTGTTTTATTTATGCCTATTAAAGTTGTGTATAACCTATTGATTCACTTAGAAAGGAAATCTCCTATGACTAATGTGTAAAGTATGGTATTGTTGAAAGGTTGTTCTTCCCTTACCCTTACACTTGATGATGCATGAATAGTCTAGGATGAAGATGATGTTATTGTGTTGATTGAAAGGCTAATTCTCATGACAACACTATGAATGATAATGTGAAAGGCTTACTCACTTGTGGATGATTCTAAAGTGAAAGGACATTCTCACCTAATGAATCTTTGAGCTAATATGATGAATGTTGGTTTGAGTGCCTAGTGCATTCTCTATTTAACATGAACCTAAGTAAAGGCTTAATGACTTTAAAGGCAAATAGGCTTAGCACTGAGTGGATATGAACAATGAGATAGGAAGCTTTTACGTTTAGCAAGTCCGGCTTCCCAACATAGGTTGTCTCATGAGATGATGGAAACCTTTTACGCTAGAAGTCCGGGTTTCTAGTAGCAATCTCTTTATCCCATAACTATGTGCCCACATAGGTCTTTAGCTAGTGGATCCACCTAAAAGCTATCACGATAGTTCTACCTTAGGCAAGTAGGACACCCTCTTTTTGATGTGGGGGTAGAACACCGGATTCCATGTAGCTCACATGGTCTATGTCGGTTAATGTTACTTTCCCTATATAATGAAGATAATGAATGAGACATGAACTACACTATGACTTCTTGGTGAGTTTACTTAGTAGGAGTGGGGGTATGGGACTTCACTTCTACATTTCACAAGTAGAGTTAGTAGGACGTTATTGGATGGTTCCTTTGAGTTATGATGAGGTATCACTACTAGAAAATAGGTTTGTTGCAACACAAGAAAAATCATTGCCATAGACTCAAAGAGTGTTGCAATTGCATTATGGCAACGGAAAATGGTGTGTTGCATATAAGCCTGTTGCGATATGTCTATAGTAACGGTTTTATAGCAACAATTGTAAACCATTGCAACACACTATCTATAGCAGCATTTATTCTTTAGTCTAGGATGACACTTTTCTACGGTTGCTGCAACAGTTGCGAATCGTTGCAAACGATCTATCGCAATAACTTTATTATACAACTCGGTCTAAGCTATTACAACGGTTCTGCTAAACTATTGCAACAGTGTTATTAAGCTATTGCAATAGACTTTTTAAATGGTTATTGCAGGCTATTGTAGCCATTGTGTATATTATTTATTTTTGAAATAAACTATAATACAATGATAGAAAATATTAAATCAATATGTACTTCAACTAGTAGCATCCATATATTAAAGATAAAAACATATGATCTTGATTTACAATTCAAGAGTTAACATACATTGATGTTCACAAAAATTAAGCCCAAACATAAAAATAGTCCTAAAATGTTCAAGAGTTGGCATTTATTTAAGTTCACAAAAATTAGGCCAAAAAGTAAAAATAGTGCTAGAATATAATGTTTGTAGATATATAGATAAACCAATTCTCTTTAAGTAAGGTCTTCACTACTTTCATCCCCGCTTTGCTCATTTTGTTCACCTACAATTTCAAAAGGGTCAACAATTAGGAAAGAGGAAGTTCAAAAATAAAAAGGGAAAAGAAGACACACAACTCCTAATTTTTACTCTTTCTGGACAAAACCTATACTACCACATAACTTTTTTTAAAAAAAGAAAAATACAAAGTTACTGATATTGTAGTTTGGAGGGAGTAGAGAATTACAATAATGTGGACTTACCAAAGGAGGACAGACTGTTCAAGAACAAAGAGTAGATTAAATATAAAAGGGGCCATGACAAAAATAACTCACAGGAAACCAAGACTATAAGTGATAGTACTAACATAGATATATAAGCTCTAACTGTTCATGAGGAGGAGCCAAACCTATCAGGAAACAACATGAAAAATATAGCTATAACAGTGTACACTGATAAGGACAGTTTAGAAGCTAGTAAACACTTAGAAGAATTAGCACCAGGTGAAGAAGCTGAGAGGGAACAACTAAGTCCGGAACAAATCAGTTAGCTAACTACATTACAAGCATTGCACTTGAACAAGACAACTCAATCCATTACCACAGTTTTCAAGCTCTCCCCACCAAAGGACGGAAGATATTGAATTCTGATAAATCACAAATTACAATCCTCAGAATTAGAACTAGAAAGATTACATAGTCATAAACATGATATTTGTTGATCAAAATAGAACAGTTAAACACAAGAGACAAAGCAACAAATAGGGGCTACATCAAGAGGCAATACAACAAGAAAAAAGTCGGTCACTATACATCAGAAACAAATGAAGAACCACAAGGGAAAAAGCAACAAATAGGGTTAGTATATTTTTACTATAAACCAACAACACCTAAAATCAATCCATTTCTGGAGCACACCTTTTAAAACCTTCTTAGTCAATTGATGTTTTAAGTTTAGTTCAATACTCCTAAACTATGCAAAAAACAGTAACACTAATCTCGATAATATTAACTTCGATAAAAATAAAAAGATGATCGCAGTTGCACCAGTAATAATACAAGAAGATTGCAAGTGTAGTAGCACAAGAAAAAGAAGTAGAAGCAGATTAACATAATAGGCCATAGATGAAGATGAACCAAATAAGAAAGTGCAAAAGCAGTAGTAGAAGAAAATGAAGAAGAAGGAGGAGGATTCTGACCTTGATTGTTGCTACTCGTAGATGAATGATGGATTGGCCGAATATGTGTTTCTCGTGTTGACAAAACATCAAGTAATGTTGCTAGAACATTAACATTAATTGGTAGGCCTGAACGTTGAAGTTTTGTTATGACATCTTCTACAATTTCTTGTCTCATCGTGGTGTTTTGTTGGTCAAATTGTTCCTTTTGTTCCTTAATTTTTTCCTCCATTCTCAGCATTCTCTCTTCCATTTTTTTCACGAGGTCATTTTTTGTATTTGATGAGGCTTGAAAATGTCCTACTTTCCCTTTCAAAGTAGTTTTTGTAACCCCTCTTCCATATAATCTCAAACGTCCTGGATGTTCTGATCCCATGACAGAAGCAAATGCATCAATTGTCTCATTACCATCTTCATTTTTTTGCATTTCAATATTCTCCATCTCAGCCTATAATGTAGTTTTATTATAAAAAACAAGAGAATTCAAGTACACATATAAAGAGTAAATATGAAAAAACAAATTCAAATCAAACAAAATAAAAATTAGATAGAATCTCACAATTTTACTAGTTGTATCTTTATTTGTATCCTTGTATGATCGATTGGGCTTTCTTTTTCTTGTAACCACGAAAAATTCCTTAAGTGATAGAGTATCATTAGTTTCCCTCTCTTTTTCCTATACACATTAAAAGTGGATATCAAACGTCTTCTTTAAAATGCGACATGTTTTTATTCAATGCTATGCAGGAGCTCATACCAAATCATTGAGAACTAAAGCAAAGCTTTCTTGCCAACAATATGTGGATTCTTCAACTTTTTCTGATTCTCACTATTGGTTTTTGACATTTTATACAAATAGAAGAGAAGTTCCACAATGATCAAGTGACTAGTGATTCATAAAAAAGATGAGAGCTCAGTGGTCTCCCAGAAAGAAGAGACACTGCCAGTGATCAGTTACAGAAGAAAAGAGCTCTTTATATAGCTTAAAATATTTTGGAAATGAAGAGAAAAAATAACCACCAAATCAACTAATCATAATATTCTCTTACTAAAAGAGAAGTAACTCAATCCATAAGGAATAAAATTTGACCAAGAAATATGTATTACAGGTTGTTCTCAGATCCAACAAGGACAAAAGGGAAAATGATAATATAAATCCCAACTTACCATAATTGAACCACTACCAAAGCTGTATCAATTTAACAGTGGAATAAAGGTTCAACTACCATATATAAGCAAGTACTATGACTTCCCCAGTTAATTATGGGAGGGATCAACTGGAATCAATCACACTATAGAAGTAAAATCAATAACTTTCTTTAATTAATCTAAAATAAAATTGTAAAGAAGTTGGACCCAAGAAATACTAAAAGGAAGGAGATTTTTTATCTTTTCCTAAGATCGATGAGTCATATAACTCTTATTTCGTATTACCAACTAGTAAGACTTACCTGAAATTTTTCTGAGTTCCAATATTTAAGAAATTCCTTAAATTGAGATGTACATCATCAGGCTTTTTTTCCATCCGAATTTGATCATTAGCGTAGGCATCAAAGTGGTGTGTTTTCAAATCAAACTTACACCTTCTCCAAGCTTCTTGAATTGTTTTTAAAGTCCATCTATTTTTGATTTCTGGAATGTCATATTTCTCCTGAAAATTTGGACATTGAGTTAGTGCAATAAATTTTAAATATATTTAACTTAACAAAGAATTGAAAACTTCAAACCTTGGTATAATCCCACAAATCCTTTTTTGTGTCAAGCAACTTCCAATTTTCTATATCAAGAGGACAAAGGGTCGCATTCCTAGCAAGTGTACTGAGAAAGTTGCTCAACTCTATCACGACATCATTACTAGGACCAACTGGTTGACCAGGTTTATTCAGTACAATCAGTTTACGATCATGTCTTCCATGTACAAATAACATCTTTGTTTGACCTCTTTGTCTTTTTTTAGTGAAAGAGTCTACAATAATACACAAATAAAGATAACCCTTCCAAAGTAGTATTGTAATTTGATTTTATAATTAAAAAAGAAAAGTAATATTATAAATAAAATATGGATGTTCTTGCCTTGTTCTTCACATTGTTCATTTACTTCAAGAGTAGTAGAATTCAATTGAAGTTGTTCTTCTACTAGTTGTACTGCATTGTTAGTTGAGTCAGCTTGTATACGAACTTCTGCCTCTAGATTGTGTGATTTTAGCAGATCTTGTTCTTGTATTACATCTGTTAGACGCTGACGCTTTTCGATCATTAGATCCTTTCTTCTTCTAGCTAGGAACAACTTCTTTTGATTCGCCAAAGATGTGAATGTTCCAGCTGGAACAATTGCTCTTGTTTCTTTATTCCTTATTCTTGAAGACTCTCGTTGTTTCATGACTAAAAGGTACCGCCTACTGTAAAAATAGAGATATAAAGATAAGGAGTTAGACATCCCAACAAAATCAAGAAGATAAAGCAGAATTAGTGAAAAGAAGATTACAGTCGCAATAACACGAACTAGTATAAAGGAGAAAGGGTGAAGCAGAAATCATAATCAACACTTCTTGCTACCTGATTCACATAGGCTTTCTAAAGCAAAATCACTCAGCTCGTTTCAGCAAATGAAGCACTAAAGCAATCTCTAATAATATTTAGATAACCCAAAAAAATAGAAGTACACAATAATAATAAAATAGGCAAAATCAACATTCTTTCAATTGACTTTCAAACCAATAGTACATATAAGAAAATGCAATAGAGATATATTAAAAGAAGCCACCTGCAACATCTCTAAAAGTATCATGAAGTAGGCCATCAATATTGTCACACATGTTGGAACCTTCCTTATTATTATGATCTGGATTATTTCTCGAGGAAAAACTTTCCCCATGAAAAATCCATTTGGTGTACCCTTGCACAAACCCATAAACAACCAAGTGATCCTCTACCACATTTCGATGATGCCACTTACAATTAGCACACTTTTTGCAAGGACACAATATTTCATCTCCTTTGGAAGCTCGTTCAAAAGCTGTATCAAGAAAGTTATTCACACCACTGATATACTCATTGGTGGATCTCCGGAGACCCATCCAACTTTTATCTCCACTATCCATTTAATATTGAATATCCTATATGACACCAAAATCAAATTACCAAGATAAGAAATAAAAGAGAAGATTCTGAATAGCACACCAACAGATTTGGTTCCCTTAAAAACTTACATTCAACAGATTTTGATCAGTGGCTCTATCTTATTTTATTTAACAACATAAATGAAATGTCTGTTTTCGTTGAACTATTTGTTATAAATAATCAGCTGTCTACTTAACAATACCAATTTTACCTATAATTTCAATTAGTTAAAAGAGAAATGATGTAAAAGATTTAAAATCTAAAAACTCAATCTTAAGATAATAAGACACGACAGTAAAGTCAAACGATTTTGAAAAATCTAAACACTTAAAAGATGTAATGGATTTCATATAAAAATACAAAATTTCATATTATTTTGTCAAAGACAACAACCTCACTCAAGAAACTAAGCAGCACACGATTGCAAGATTCCCCTTTGAGAGGCTGAGTTAATGTTCAAAACCTTATGCCTAGCTCAACCAGACCCAATATCTACTCAATCAGTTCTAGAATCAGTAATGGTCACAAAATAGAACATGAATCAGAAAAAAAATGACTAATAGGAAAGTCACATAAAAGGGAAATCTTGTCCAACACTCTAAACTAACTATACATGTACAACATTTAAAGAGCACATATAAGGGGAAAGAATCACCTGGAAATGATTATAAACAACACAAAAAGAAGAGTAAAAATCAAGATTCACACATACATCAATGGAAATGAGAACAGACTAAAAAGAAACTGACTACAAAATTAAGAGACAAGGGAATATTACCTCTTTTTAAGAAGTGAATGGCTCACTACATGAAAACTTTACTAGTTATAACCTTTTAAATTAAAGATAAGCATAACTAAGCTAACTAGGCAAATTTGAGTTAACAAGTTGAGGGTGTTGTGTCTCTAATTAAAGACTTCTAAACAAATTTAAAGGTAAAAGAAAAGCATAAAAGGACAACAAAACCAAAGTCAATAACCTCACTCAAGAAACTAAGCAGCTCAATTGTACAACTTCAAATTTATAAGAGAAGACAAGGAGCAGCCTTAGAGAACTTGGATGTATGGTTGAATGTAGACATAAAGATCTAAATCTAGGAGCAACCTTAGAGAGGTTGAGTTAACACTCAAAGCCTTATTTTGTGCTCAACTATACCAAGGATCTACTCAATGTATTCCAAAAGCATAAATGATCTTAAAACATAAAATACAATATTTATCACAAAAAAGGATATCAAAGGAGAAAACAAAGAACTACTCAATACCTAAAGTTTTATTCGGTGCTCAAAGATTAAAGAGGTTGGTGTCATAATCAAAACCTTATTCTATGATCAACTAGACACGAGGTCTGCTCAATGTATTTCTGAACCAGTAATGCTAGATGAAAGCACCTGGCAACCCTAATCACAATCATTAAAAATGCTCCGACCTCAGACTTTTGTTTTCATTTCAAGAAGAATACACACCACCACTACACAACTATGTTCAGAAGAAAAGCTTTCTTGCATTGGTACATTGGGAAGGAATGGACGAGATGGAGTTCACTAAGGCAGAAAGTAACATGAATGATCTGGTTTCTGAAGCTCTTAACTCATAACAGAGAAAATTTATCATGAATTTTTGTTTATAGTAAAGCATAAAGTGAAATTTTTGAAAAACATAGTCATATGGAATGATTTAATTGAAAAATGAATAAGCAATAATGAATAGAGATTAGTAAACGTAAAATATCTAACATACACACAGATGTACATCAAAGTAAAAAATAAAAAAAAATAAAGATAAATAGGAACATTACCTTTTTTTAAGCAGTGAGCTGAGCTTGATGACCAACTTGTAGTTTGTCCACTAAAAATTTCAGACAAGAAGGAAGAAAGTATAAACTTAGAACTTGAAAATTGTACTAAAAAAAGAAACAAAATCCCTTAATGCTCGACTTCAATGACTTTTGGAGTTGAAAAATACTTCAGTTTGTTTTATTCTTAGAAATCATTTGTCCTGTTCAAAAACTTGAGATTTTTCGATAGATAAGAACTATCCTGTAGAATGAACAATCGAAACTCATCTTTCATAGCATTAACTCTTCCTTAACTGAGAATTTCCATCTAAACATTTTTGCAGAGATTTCTCAATCTTCACCAAAATTGAGATACACACTCTAATGCACAATAAGATTACATTATAAACATAAACTCTAGCAAAGAACATCTACTTAACAGAAACCCATTTGTCTATTTTCAAATCTTTTTCAAGAACCCTTCTAATAAATTTCTAACTTTGAAGAAGATGGAATAAAACATACTTGTAGCTGCAGAAACGTAAAGCCCACGAAGAAGACCCAAAAGTTGTAGATTCCTACAAGGAAAATCAAAGAAGAATGATTAAAGGGAAAACTTAGTTTTGTTCTTCAGAGAGAAAGGAGAAGAGTCGATACGTATGAGGATGAAAGGTCTGAAGAAACAAATTAACCTAGTGATACTTTACCTTTTATTTTATTTTTACAATTAATTAAAATAAAACTCTTTTGGCGGGTGTAGTGAAATTAGTGGAGGGAAATAGTTTGGCGGAGCCGTTGCCATAGAGTACCTAAGACGATAGTTTGTACGAACCGTTGCAATAAAAGATACTCTTGCAACGGTTGTAGTACTAATGCAATGATTTAATTTTTAAAGTGTTTCATTAGGTCCAATTGTCTATTGCAAAGGTTATAACCGTTGCTAATGACTATCTATTGCAACACATATTTAATTGTTGCTACAGGCATGTTTTCTAGTAGTGTATAAAAGGTATGCATGTATATTGAATGGATAGTTGTTAGGAATGACTTTCCTTGTGTTCAAGTATTGTACATGACTATTCCTTATTTGTGACTAATGATTATAATGAGGTTTAAAGATGATATTCATGACCAAGGTAGCTTCAAGGGAATACTAGGGTTGGTATTATGGGATGCCAACCACACATTGCACTATTGTTTCTTAGGGGTTACTAAGGTTATGGCTTTACTATGAATTGAGTATGAATGTGATTTTGGCTTGTGTTGTACATTGTAAACGCATGTTGGTTTCCAAATTTGACAAGTGCATGCTTTTCAACTAAATTGTCCTTTTTTATCATATTTCAAGGTTTTTATGCATGTTTTCATACTTAGTACATATTTGTGCTAACCCCTTCTTCCTCTACATTTTGTTAAGTGTAGGTTCCGGCTAGGTGACATACACTCTCCTTTCTTGAAGAAGACTTGGATTGCTTATCTCCAAGTGGTGGTGAGTCCTCAAGTTTGGGGATGGATTTCCCATTTTATAATTCATATTGTACTTCTCTTATATTGAGACTTTGTTGATGTAAAGGGCTAAGTCCCAAACTTTGTATTCGTATGTTTTAGATGGTGTATGAGACAAAGTCTAGATTCTCGTAATTTTCGTATATGAAAAGTGAAGTTGAACTTTGATTGTAAAAGTTTAAAATTTTCCGCATTATTTCTATGTCTTATGTTATGATGATGCTAGAGGGTTGTATGAGACCCCTTCGGGGTCGAGTACGCCATGTTACATCTAGGGGGTAGCCCTGGGTCGTGATAAACTTGGTATCAGAGCATAAGGTTTTGGGATAATAATTAGGTATATGTCTCATAAACCACGTCTAGTAGAGTCTTGTTCATGAGTGTGAAGCGCGCCACACTTATGAATGAGAGGCTATAAGATGTTTAGGAAATTTTCACTTTTTTCACTACTCTTTAGTCGTGCTTTAGAGTTGTAACTCTATGGGTGTCCTTTTCCTAACCTTTTTCTTGTGCATATAGGAATATGAATACAAGATTGCTGATGATGAGGGAGTTCCTCCCCAAGGTCCTCAAGTTCCTCTAGGTGAGCAAGCTACAGTTGATCCAACAAATTTGACTCAAGCCGAATTTAGGGCATCTATGCAAATAATAATCCAAGCCATGACGGCCCAAATTCAAGCTATGTTGACCCAAGCCGAAGGTATGATGACTCAAGTCACTAGGGATGCTAGAGCTCGTGTGAACCCCAATGCAAGGACACCCGCTTCAAAAATTAGGGATTTCACAAGGATGAATCCTCCTACCTTCTATGGCTCTAAAATGGATGAAGACCCACAAAGCTTTATAGATGAGGTGTTTAAGGTGGTGGATGCCATGGGAGTATCTTCTCAAGAAAAGGTGGATCTAGCCGCCTACCAATTGAAGGACGTAGCTCAAATATGGTTTGAGCAATGGAGGGATGAGAGACCCGTGAGAGTAGGCCCGATTGATTGGGGAGTGTTTAAGACAGCCTTTCTTGATAGGTTTTTCCCCCTAGAGTTGAGGGAACAAAAGTTGGTGGAATTTATGAACCTCCGTCAAGGGGGTATGAGTGTGAATGAGTACACTCTCAAATTCACCCAACTATCCAAGTATGCTCCAACATTGGTGGCCAATTCAAGGGCTAGGATGAATAAGTTTGTGATGGGGGTATTCGGTTTGGTTGAAGAAGAATGTCGTACGACAATGCTCCATCATGATATACACTCAAAAAATTGAAGAGACAAGACTCAAGAAAATGAATAGGGATGTGAAGAGGCCTAGGGTCAAGGATGGGAATTCTTCCAAGGGTAAGTTTGAGGTTCAAAACAAACCAAGGTTCAAAAAGAGGTTTTCCAACCAAGGCTCCTCCAATGCACCAAGGCCCAACAAAGATATGGTGTCTTACCCTAAGCCTCAAGGAGGCAATAGGGGTGGCTCTTATTTTGAAAGACCTAGTTGTGCAAACTGTGGCAAAAAGCATGAAGGTAAATGCCTAGTTGGCACGGATGGTTGCTTTAGTTTTGGGAAGAGTGGTCATATGAAGAGAGATTGTCCTATGCTAAAGGTTCACGGGAGAGAGAGCAAGCAAGTCCCTCCAAGTGGCTCAAATTCTGATGCTCCCAAGAAGAATCGCTTCTATACTCTCCAATCACGAAGTGATCAAGAAGGGTATCCAAATGTTGTTACCGATATGTTGCAAGTATTTTCCATTGATGTTTATGCATTATTAGACCCCGGTGCCACTTTATCTTTTGTTACTCCCTTAGTGGCAATGAAATTTGATGTACTCCCCGATGTCTTAGAAGAACCCTTTTCAGTTTCTACCCTGGTGGGTGACACCGTTGTAGCTAAAAGAGTTTATAGGGGTTGTCCCATTTTATTTTCTCATAGAGTCACTTTGGTTCATTTGGTAGAATTAGATATGTTGGACTTTGATGTCATATTGGGGATAGATTGGTTAGATGCTTGTTTTGCGTCCATTGATTGTAGAACCCGAATGGTAAAGTTTCAATTCCCTAATGAACCTATCTTAGAATGGAAAGGGGGAAACTATATCCCTAGAGGTCGTTTCATTTCATGTCTAAAATCTTGTAAAATGATCTCAAAGGGGTGCATGTATCACATTGTTAGGGTTGTGGACCTTGAGTTTGAGACTCCTCCTTTGGAGTCGGTCCCCGTAGTGAGGGAGTATTCGGAAGTATTCCTTGATGACTTGCCCGATATTCCTCCCAAATGGGAAATCGACTTCGACATTGATCTAATGCCGAATACACGACGCATATCTATACCCCCTTACCGGATGGCTCCGGCAGAATTGAAGGAATTGAAGGCACAACTCAAGGATTTGCTAGATAAGGGTTTTATTCAACCAAGCATATCTCCATGGGGTGCACCAGTATTATTTGTGAAAAAGAAAGATGGGTCCCTTAGGATGTGTATTGATTACCGCCAATTGAACAAGGTCACTATAAAGAATAAGTATCCACTTCCTAGGATTGACGATTTGTTTGATCAACTCCAAGGGGCTACCTTTTTCTCCAAAATAAATCTTCGTTCGGGTTACCATCAACTAAGGGTAAGAGGGTGTGACCTTCCTAAGACGGCCTTTAGAACCCGGTACGGTCACTACAAATTTATGGTTATGTCTTTTGGGTTAACAAATGCCTCGACGGCATTCATGGACCTAATGAATATGGTGTTTAGACAATATCTTGATTCGTTTGTGATCGTCTTTATCGATGACATTTTGATCTATTCGAGAAGTGAGGGTGAACATAAGGACCATTTGAGAATGGTATTGCAAGTCTTTAGGGACCACCGACTATATGCTAAGTTTAGTAAGTGTGAGTTTTGGCTAAGGTCGGTTGCTTTCCTTGGTCATATTGTGTCGGTATGGGAATAGAAGTTGATCCTAAGAAGACGGACGCGGTTAAAAGTTGTGCTAGACCCCTAAGTCCCATCGACATTCGAAGTTTTTTGGGTTTGGCCGGGTATTATAGGAGATTTGTTGAGGGCTTCTCATCCATTGCTTCTCCATTAACTGCCCTTACCCAAAAGAAGTCCAAATTTGAGTGGACGGAGGCTTGTGAGAAGAGCTTTCAAGAGTTGAAGGATAGACTCATCTCTGCTCCAGTGTTGACCTTACCGGAGGGTACTGATAGATTCGTGGTATATTGTGATACTTTGAGAGTAGGGTTGGGGTGTGTCCTCATGCAACACAGTAAGGTGATTGTCTATGCTTCAAGGCAACTCAAGATCCATGAAAAGAATTATCCAACTCATGATCTCGAACTAGCGGCGGTGGTCTTTGCCTTGAAAATTTGGAGACACTACCTATATGGGGTCCATGTAGATGTATTCACCGACTACAAGAGTCTTCAATATGTGTTTAGCCAAAAAGACTTAAATCTCTGACAAAGAAGGTGGTTAGAGCTTTTGAAAAATTATGACATGAGTGTTCTATACCACTCCGGCAAACCTAATGTGGTTACGGATGCCCTAAGTAGATTGTCCATAGGTAGTGTGGCTCATGTAGAAGATGAGAAGAAGGAATTGGTTCGGGATGTGCATAGATTGGCCTGGTTAGGTGTCCAACTAGTGGATTCCACCAAGGGTGGATTTATGGTTCATCATAGTTCTGAATCGTCCTTTGTGGTTGATGTGAAGTCTAAGCAACATCTTGATCCTGTATTGATGGAGTTGAAAGAATCGATTCTCAACAAGTCCGTCGAGGTTTTCTCCCAATGGGGAGATGGGTTGCATAGGTACCAAGGTAGGTTGTGTGTGCCGGATGTTGATGACCTAAGAGAGTGAATTTTGGATGAGGCTCACGGTTCACGATATTCTATTCATTTGGGAGCCACCAAGATGTACCGTGATCTACGGGAAGTATATTGGTGGAATGGAATGAAAAAGGATATAGCGGGCTTTGTGGCCAAATGTCCAAATTGCCAACAAGTCAAGGCCAAACACCTAAGACCGGGAGGTTTGGTCCAAGATATAACTATTTCCACTTGGAAGTGGGAGGAGGTGAATATGGACTTTGTTGTGGGTTTGCCTCGTACTCGAAGGCAACATGATTCTATTTGGGTCATTGTTGATAGAATGACTAAATCATCCCATTTCATTCCCGTCAAGGTTACTTTTTTGGTGGAATATTATGCTAAGTTGTACATCAATGGGGTTCCTTTGTCTATCATATCGAATAGGGTGCTCAATTTACTTCACATTTTTGGAAGGCGTTTCAACAAGGACTTGGTACCAATGTTAAACATAGTACTGCTTTCCACCCTCAAATGGATGGTCAAGCGGAACGGACCATTCAAACCCTAGAGGACATGTTGAGGGCGTGTGTGATTTATTTCAAGGGTAATTGGGACGACCATCTTCCCTTGATAGAATTTGCCTACAACAATAGTTACCACTCTAGCATTACCATGGCTCAGTTTGAAGACTTTATGGGAGAAGGTGTAGATCTCCAGTTGGGTGGTTTGAGGTAGGTGAGTTTGCTCTAATTGGTCCCGAACAAGTCTATGATGCCATTGAAAAAGTTCAACTCATTAGAGAGAGGTTGAAGACGACCCAAAGTCGGCAAAAATCCTATGCCGACAATAGAAGAAGGGATCTTGAATTTGAGGTTGGTGATTGGTTCTACTTGAAAATCTCACCTACGAAAGGTGTGATAAGGTTTGGCAAGAAAGGGAAACTTAGTCCCCGGTATGTGGGCCCATACCAAATCTTGAAACGTGTTGGGAAAGTACCCCTTAATGTGTTTAAAGTGTCATTCGAGGATGAATGTTTCTAAGTGGGGGATAATGTAACGACCTGTAAAACAAATAAGTGAAACTAGAGCCTAACTAGTGAGTGTGTGAGTTTTTCATGAGGTTTGAGGTGGTTTGATGTTGTCCCGAGCTATGGTTGAGAATTTTAGGGGTTAAACGTCAAGGTATGACTCCCCATGGACTACCCTAGGGGTCTTTGAGGAGGACCCTAAGCCTAACCCCCAAGACCCCTTGAAACCAAAAAGTTGCCAAAAGTTTGGTGACCTACAGAAGGGGACCATGCCCCGTAGGTCCATCCACACCCCGTGGATGGCCTCCGTAGGTCAAGAAGCCTAAATGAGAGCCTCTGAAACAAACCACAATTGGAAAGTACGTCCCATGGTCCCACCTACGGACCATAGGTGGGTGGTTCGTAGATGGCACCTGCAATCTGCAGATTTGGTTCGGCCAAGTGAGGGGTTGTTTGGTAATTTGCTAATTAGTTTAGTTAAGTGTTTGGATGGTTATTTTGGGTTTATTAAAGTATTTTAAGAGTATTAAAACATATTTTATTCTTCATTATTTCAAAAATCCAAATCAGAAACTCCCATCCCCTCCAAAAGCTCTCTCTATAGAAACCTCCATTGGAGGTGAAGACTTCAAGCTCTCAAGGTCAAATATTCAAGGTTTTCAAAGGATTTTCAAGGGAATTTCGTGGGGAATCAATAGCAAGTTATGGTAGTCTTTATCCTTATCTAACTTTTCATTCAAGGAGCCAATTCAAAGGTGATTTCAAAGTATGAAAAATCTAGGGTTTTACTCAATCTCATGGGTTCTTTCATCAAACATTTTCAAATGGTTTCTAATGACAAATTAGGATTGTATTAGTGTTTAATTGATGATTAATGATGAAAATACTCTATGAACCCATGAAGTCTCTCAATTCCTAAATTGTGCCTTATGAAGTGGGTTTGTTGATCATGAATGAATGTTGATGGATTATACCTAAATTGATTTAGATTGCTGAATTGTATCATTATACATGCCTTGATTGTAGTAAATTGTTGGTGTGTTGGTGACATTTGATCATGGCCTTGAAAGGGCAAGTTATGATAAAATTACTTGTTGTAGTAGAATTGTGCTTGATCTATTGATCCACTTGAAAGGTGGAGGTGTTTACTTACTATGTATATTGTCGTATTGAATTGATGGATATCTTCCTTGTACCTCTATATATATGAAGGATCTATGTATAATTATGATATGATATATGTGTGTGATCTAAATGAATGAATGATGATCATGTTTAGAATGTAGTATGTGGTGATTGAAAGTATATTCTCAATTAACCTTATGAATGATGATGATATATGTGAAAGGCTATTCTCACATACACACACACTCATGAATGAATAATGAATGAAGTTCTATGATTATATTGATGATGAAGTACTTATTGAAAGGCTATTCTCAATTGTACTCTAATGAATGAAAAGACATGTTGTGAAGGACTTTCTCACACTATGGGATTCCTAGGTGAAAGGCTATTCTCATCTTTTAATCTATGAGCTTTCCAATGAATGAATGTTGGGTTTGTAATGGTTGCCCATACATTAGTTGCGGCGGGGTATCTAGTAGCAATCTTTTATCCCATAATAATGAACGAATGTAATGAATGTCAAATACTCCATGGGGAATAATTCTAGGCACCAAGTGGATATGGATTGAGATGGGTGCTCATACGTGAGTTGAGGCAGGGCACTTAGTAGCAATCTCTTGAGATGGATACTCATACGTTAGTTGAGGTGGGGTATCTAGTAGAAATCTCCATATCCCATAAACTATGTGCCCACATAGGTCTAGCTAGTGGATCCACTTAAGCTAAAAACAACGGTCCTACCTTAGGCAAGTAGGAATCCGTTATCAGGTGAGGGTGACACTAGGATTCCATGAATTACTCACATGGTTAATGTCGGTTAAAGCTTACCCCCACAAAGAATGTTAATGAACTATGGTTTCTTAAGAATGCACTACTTAGTGTGGGTGGCGGTATGGGACGCCATCTATGCATTGCACAAGTAAGCTATGATAGAGATTGTGGTTTGTTCCTTTATGATGTTAAGTGTAATGAATGTGCTCTTATGATGATGCAAATGAAGAATGTTGATCTAATGTCTAATGAATGAAGATGCTCTTAATGTAATGAAGTTAATGAAGAACGTGACTTATGCTTAAATGAGATGATGCATGCTATACTTGGATTGTATTGTGAGTTACTTCCTTGTTATGACTTGTGGTATATGAATGTGCCTTGCTTATGGTGACTTCAAAGGAGTACTTAGTGTGAGTAGTAGTATGGGATACTACTTGCACATGCACAAGTATGACTTGGGGGTTGTCTTAGGTGATGGTCCTTATGTCTTGATATGACTTAAGAAGTGTTTATGTCTCTTATGTATGACTATGGTGTGAAGATGGAAAGGTTGAATGGTAAGTTTAGTTTTGGTGACCTTAAGGTGGTACTTTAGTGTGAATGGTGGTATGGGATGCTATCCATACATTTCACAAGGTATAACTTGAGGGTTACTTGCGGTGAAGGCTTATGTGAAGGTAATGGTTTATATTTTGAGTATGTGCAAATGTGAAAATGAGACTTGAATGTTGGTTGTGACTTATATTATGCCTCTATTACTATTGTTCATGAAGTTTTAACAAAATGGCATAAAAGCATGACTTTCAAATAAATGTACGTTTAAGCATGGCTATCATACTTAGTACTTAATTGTGCTAACCCATATTTTCTTTACTTTTATGAAGTGTAGGGATTGGCACTTAGTTTGATTCTCCCTAGTCGAAACTTGGATTAGAGTTCTTCCAAGACATCTTTTGGTATGTCCTCATAGATCGAGGACAAGGACTTTTAATGTTTCTAGTTCTTTCATGTTTTTAGACTATTGTTAGGATTTCTATTGTAAAGGGCCGTGTCCCTACTTTTGTTTAAAATTTTGTCTAAGATGGCCAAGTGAGACAATAGACTTCCGCTATTTCGATCATTTTTTAATGAGTATTTTGATTGAATGGCTTTATAGAAAGTTTAATTCCACACTATTTCTAAGTATCTTATGTTTTGAATGCTATGAGGCTTTTATAAGACCCATTCGGGGTCGAGTACGCCGTGTCGCTTCCGGGGTGTAGACTCAAGTCGTGACAAACATGGTATTAGAGCACAAGGTTTTGGGAATGGTTTTTAGGGATGATGTCTCACAAGCCACGTCTAGTAGCGTCTTGTTCATCAGTGTGAGTCGCGACACATCTATGAGCGAGAGGCTATAGGACGTTAGGAAGTTACACTTCTTTCATTATTCTTGAAGTTGTGCCTTAGAGTTTAATTGTATAGATGACCTTTTCCTAATCCTTCTCTTGTGTTTATTGGATATGAATACAAGAAGGACCCCCGCAAAAAGAGTGGATGAGGAGAATGTGAATGAGAGAGTTCCTCCCCAAGGTCCTTAAGGTGGCCAAGTTCCTCAAGGCAACCAAGTTCCGATGGATGTTCCACCCTTGACCAATGAAGAGATTAGGTCGGCTTTTCTAACCTTAGCCAAAGCAATGATGGCTCAAGTGAATCGAGATTTGGGGCTTATGGTAAATTCTAATGAGAGTACCATGGCCTCAAGGTTGAGAGACTTTGTGAGGATGAATCCTCCATTTTTCCTTGGCTCTAAGGTAGGAGAGGATCCCCAAGAATTCTTGGATGAAGTATATAAGATAGTGAATGCTATAGGAGTAACTTCTAGAGAGAAAGCGGAGTTAGCTTCCTATCGATTGAAAGATGTCACCCAAGTTTGGTTCACTCAATGGAAAGGCAACAGGCTTTTAGAAGCAGGTCCTATAGAATGGGAAGAGTTTAAGAAAGCTTTCCTTAGTAAGTACTTTCCCCATGAGAAGAGGGAGGTTAAGGTGGAGGAGTTTATAAACCTTAGGCAAGGTAGAATGAGTGTGGAGGAGTATTCCTTGAAGTTTACCCTATTGTCTAAGTATGCTCCATCCTTAGTGTCTAACCCTAGAGATGAGATGAGTAGGTTTGTGACCGGTGTATTCGACCTAGTTAAGGAAGAGTGTTGTACGACGATGCTCCATAATGACATGAATATCTCTAGACTTATTGTGTATGCTCAATCTATTGAGGAGTCCAAACTTAAGAGGATGAATAGGGATTTGAAGAGGTCTAGGCCTGATGAGCAAAGTCAACCAAGGGCCAAAAAGAGGTACTACAATCAAGATTCCTCAATGGCTAACAATAATAGGGTGTCTAACCCTAAATCTCAAGGATGGAATGGAAGTGGTTCTTCTTTTGAGAGGCCTAGATGTGCCAGGTGTGGAAAGAAACATTTGGGTAAGTGTCTTGCCGGCACAGATGGATGCTTTGGGTGTGGAAAGAAGGGTCATAAGATGAGAGATTGTCCAACACTCATGGCAAAGGGGAGAGAGACCAAACAAGCTTCTCATTATGGCCCGGATCTTGATGATCCAAAGAGGAACTATTTCTATGCTCTTAAAGCTAACAAGGACAAAGGAGCTAATCCGGATGAAGGTACCGGTAAGTGATAATTCCTTATGGTTATGAATGTCTTGTTGAGGTTCCTATGTTGTTTTATGTTGGCCTTAGTTGGGTTTTCTCCTAAGTGGGGGATAATATGTTGAATAGTAAGGTTGTTGAGAGTTTCGATATCCTTATCTCTTTCCTTCTATTCCTATTCAAGTTTGAGACCAAGAGTTCCTTGTAGCTTGTTTCATGTTTTGAAATCTTGTGTGATTATGAGTTTCCATGGTCTCATTATGTTATGCATGATCTAGTTGAATTCTTGTTTAAATGGGAAAATGAGTTTTCATGATTTATGTTCCTCATGTTGATTTGCATTTAGTTTGAGTTATCTATGTGCTTCATGAGGTTAAATGTTGAACATGCCTAATGTGCTTTTATGAGGAAATTTCATAATGTGTCTAAAGATGTTGTGATGAGCATGATATGAGTTGGAGAAGGCAATGCCTCCAATATAATGAGATAATGTGAAGTTATGTTGCATAATAAGTTAGTAGATGTAGTTCCTACCTTCTTGTTACGCTTTGAGCTTTTTGATGTGGAGTAGAAGTTACCTCCTAGTTTTGTGCATGTGTTTATAATGTTGCATGCATAATGGGCTGCTAGTCTTGAGTCGTTAACCCCTTAATGTGTTTAAAGTGTCATTCGAGGATGAATGTTTCTAAGTGGGGGATAATGTAACGACCCGTAAAATGAATAAGTGAAACTAGAGCCTAACTAGTGAGTGTGTGAGTTTGTCCTGAGGTTTGAGGTGGTTTGATGTTGTCCCGAGCTATGGTTGAGGGGTTTAGGGGTTAAAAGTCAAGGTACGACTCCCCATGGACCACCCTAGGGGTCCTTGTGGAGGACCCTAAGCCTAACCCCCAAGAACCCTTGAAACCAAAAAAGTTGCCAAAAGTTTGGTGACCTAAGAAAGGGGACCACACCCCATAGGTCCATCCATACCCCGTGGATGGCCTCCGTAGGTCAAGACCCCTAAATGAGAGCCTCTGAACCAAACCACGGTTGGACAGTATGTCCCGTGGTCCCACCTATGGACCGTAGATGGGTGGTTCGTAGATGGCACCTACAATCTGCAGATTTGGTTTGGCCAAGTGAGGGGTTGTTTGGTAATTAGCTAATTAGTTTAGTTAAGTGTTTGGATGGTTATTTTGGGTTATTAAAGTATTTTAAGAGTATTAAAAGTATTAAAACATATTTTAGACTTCATTATTTCAAAACCCCAAATCAAAAACTCCCCTCCCCTCCAAAATCTCTCTCTAGAAACCTCCATTGGAGGTGAAGACTTCAAGTTCTCAAGGTCAAATATTCAAGGTTTTCAAAGGATTTTCAAGGGAATTTCGTGGGTAATCAATAGCAAGGTATGGTAGTCTTGATCCTTGTCTAACTTATCATTCAAGGAGCCAATTCAAAGGTGATTTCAAAGTATGAAAAATCTAGGGTTTTACTCAATCTCATGGGTTCTTTCATCAAACGTTTTCAAATGGTTTCTAATGACAAATTAGGATTGTATTAGTGTTTAATTGATGATTTATGATGAAAATACTCTATGAACCCATGAATTCTCTCAATTCCTAAATTGTGCCTTATGAAGTGGGTTTGTTGATCATGAATGAATGTTGATGGATTATACCTAAATTGATTTAGATTGTTGAATTGTATCATTATACATGCCTTGATTATAGTAAATTGTTGGTATGTTGGTGACTTTTGATCATGGCCTTGAAAGGGCAAGTTATGACCAAATTACTTGTTGTAGTAGAATTGTGCTTGATCTATTAATCCACTTGAAATGTTGAGGTGTTTACTTACTATGTATATTATGGTATTGATTGATGGATATCTTCCTTGTACCTCTATATATATGAAGGATCTATGTATAATTATGATATGAAGTATGTGTGTGATCTAAATGAATGAATGATGATCATGTTTAGAATGTAGTATGTGGTGATTGAAAGTATATTCTCAATTAACCTTATGAATGATGATCATGTTTAGAATGTAGTATGTGGTAATTGAAAGTATATTCTCAATTAACCTTATGAATGATGATGATGATATATGTGAAAGTCTATTCTCACAAACATACACACTCATTAATGAATAATGCATGAAGTTTTATGATTATGTTAATAATGAAGTACTTATTGAAAGTTTATTCTCAATTGTACTCTAATGAATGAAAAGACATGTTGTGAAAGGACCTTCTCACAATATGGGATTCCTAGGTGAAAGGCTATTCTCATCTTTGAATCTATGAGCTTTCCAATGAATGAATGTTGGGTTTGAGATGGATGCCCATACGTTAGTTGACGTGGGGTATCTAGTAGCAATCTCTTATCCCATAATAATGAACGAATGTAATGAATGTCAAATACTCCATGGGGAATAATGCTAAGCACCGAGTGGATATGGATTGAGATGGGTGCTCATACGTAAGTTGAGGCGGGGCACTTAGTAGCAATCTCTTGAGATGGATACTCATATGTTAGTTGAGGTGGGGTATCTAGTAGAAATCTCCATATCCCATAAACTATGTGCCCACATAGGTCTAGCTAGTGGATCCACTTAAGCTAAAAACAACGGTCCTACCTTAGGCAAGTAGGAATCCGTTATCAGGTGAGGGTGACACTAGGATTCCATGAATTACTCACATGGTTAATGTCGGTTAAAGCTTACCCCCACAAAGAATGTTAATGAACTATGGTTTCTTAAGAATGCACTACTTAGTGTGGGTGGCGGTATGGGACGCCATCTATGCATTGCACAAGTAAGCTTTGAGAGAGGTTGTGGTGTGTTCCTTTATGATGTTAAGTGTAATGAATGTGCTCTTATGATGATGCAAATGAAGAATATTGATCTAATGTCTAATGAATGAAGATGCTCTTAATATGATGAAGTTAATGAAGAATGTGACTTATGCTTCAATGAGATGATGCATGTTATACTTGGATTGTATTGTGAGTTACTTCCTTGTTATGACTTGTGGTTTATGAATGTGCCTTGCTTATGGTGATTTCAAAGGTGTACTTAGTGTGAGTAGTAGTATGGGATGTAACTTGCACATTGGACAAGTATGACTTGGGGGTTGTCTTAGGTCATGGTCCTTATGTGTTGATATGACTTAAGAAGTGTTTATGTCTCTTATGTATGACTATGGTGTGAAGATGGAAAGGTTGAATGGTAATTTTAGTTTTGGTGACCTTAAGGTGGTACTTTAGTGTGGATGGTGGTATGGGACGCTATCCATACATTGCACAAGGTATAGCTTGAGGGTTACTTGAGGTGAAGGCTTATGTGAAGGTAATGGTTTATATGTTGAGTATGTTCAAATGTGAAAATGTGACTTGAATTTTGGTTGTGACTTATATTATGCCTCTATTACTATTGTTCATGAAGTTTTAACAAAATGGCATAAAAGCATGACTTTCAAATAAATGTCTATTTTGAGCATGTTTTTGCATGGCTATCATACTTAGTACTTAATTGTTCTAACCCATATTTTCTTTACTTTTATGAAGTGTAGGGATTGGCACTCAATTTGATTCTCCCTAGTCGAAGCTTGTATTAGAGTTCTTCCAAGACATCTTTCGGTATGTCCTCATAGATCGAGGACAAGGACTTTTAATGTTTCTAGTTCTTTCATGTTTTAAGACTATTCTTAAGATTTCTAATGTAAAGGGCCGTGTCCCTACTTTTGTTTAAAATTTTGTCTAAGATGGCCATGTGAGACAATAGACTTCAGCTATTTTGATCGTTTTTAAATGAGTATTTTGATTGAATATTTTTAAACAAAGTTTTAATTTCCCACTATTTCTAAGTATCTTATGTTTTGAATGCTATGAGGCTTGTATAAGACTTCTTCAAGGTCGAGTACGCCGTGTCTCTTTCGGGGTGTAAACTCAGGTCATGATAACTGACCAGTTGTCTTTTTGCTCAAAAAATCCACTGGATTCAAAGTACTTTGGCAACATTGTAGACAACTTTTGAATCTCGGAGCACAATTTTCTGTTAGTCCTAGATAAGGACATCGAATCATACACCCTTATGCACTGTTCCTTCAATGCAACGACTGCCAAGACCCAATGAAACTCCCCATTACAATTTACAGGGACATAAACATCATATGTGAGGTGCCAAGGCAGTCCAGCAGGTATACCAAACCCTTTGATAGTGCCAACGATTTTATCCTCATATTCAGGAACAACACTAGCATTGTCAATGTATGTTTTGAAAAAACAATTAGTAGTGGTATATCGATATTTAAATGACTCTGTTGCTTCGACTTCTTTCGCAAATAGTATAAAATGACATCCACATGATGCACGTATGCATCAACAAGTGTATTTTCCGTATCAATTTAGTTGTACTTATTCATGTCTTAATCAAAACATAAAAGTGGGCATGGATTTACCTCATCATTCCAACACCTCTTGGGTTGAGACATCACGTAAAACTAGTCCTTCTTCTTTGGAGATGCAACTACAAAATCCAATTGTTTGAATACAAGATTCGAGCAATTGGCTAAGTAGTGATCGTCCTTATCTCTTCTGCAATTTTGTAATCATTATAAATAAATATTTAGTGGACAACAAGAAGAAATACTAATTATAGTTGAACGACTTTACTTTTTTGCATAATGCTTGTAAAGACCCTTGTTTATCCATTGAGAGAAATATGACATTAGTTCAATTGGACCCTCGCCGTCAATGTTAAAACCTTCAAATGGATATTGTTGCTTCACATCACAACTGACGACTTCGACTTTCTTTTTCTCTTTCTCTTTCGCTTTCTTTTTCACTTTCTCCTCCTCCTTCTCCTCCTCCTTCTCCTCCTTCTCCTTCTCCTTCTCCTTCTCCTTCTCCTTAGTCATTGATTTTTTTCTTTCACTAATTATAGATAGTGATTGGGAAATAGATTTTTTCAACCTCCTACACTTCAAAGGCTGTGAAATATTCTTGGATGTATGGACATCAATATTATAAGTAATTTCTTTAAAAATATCAGTGAGTTCTTTAACACGGCTAATAAAATAATCATGTTGCTGCTCACATTCTTCGCATAGAAAAAAAGAGCATTTGATGTTAGAAGAGGAAGCAACACCAATAAAAGATTGAGATGTTGTCATGCATGAAGCTTCTTGTATCATTTCATCTACAAGGTAAATAAAAAAAGGTTGAGAGTTTACAATTGATTATAAAATAATAATGGGTAGCAATTTATACTTATGTTGACACAGATGGACATTTTGTTGCCACAAATGTACCTTTTGTTGCCACGAATGAATCTTCTGTGGCCACAGATGAATATTCATGCGCCACAGATGAATCTTCTGTTATTACAGATGACCATTTTGTTGCCCTAACACATAGGGCACATACGACACATCTTTCAACAAATGAAATATATGTTGGACAACTGAAGAAGACTATTTTTCTAAAATCATATGAACAAAATGGTCACAGAAAGAACAACAAAAGCAACAAAAAATGACTTTTCACTGAATATGGTCCTACATAAAATCCCCAAAATGGAGCTACATCCTAAGATATGATGTTTGAACCGATAATTGTATTTCAATTAACCTTGGTCACTATCATCCTCAAGTAGAAGTAGTACTTTGATTGGGAAATCAATTCTTGCACAATCATGGCATAACATCATACAAAAATAGAATATAAATAAGTGTTACCTCTTTTGAAAATTAGTTCACGAGAAGAAGACTAACAATCAGGAGCCACGAACTTGACACCGCAAAAATAAACCTCGAATTCAACCTTTGTTTTTGAGTGGAAATGAAAAAATATATATGTAATATGAAGAGGAATATGTATGTTGTATGTGTGGGAGGATAAGTATGTTGCTGAATTTTTCTTATTCTGTTTTCCTATACGTTTTGTGTGTGATCCCTTTTCGGTGCAGAATTGTGTTGTATTTGTAGTAGTAGTCTAGTGGATATAGGAATGGGTAGTGGGCTGTTTAGTTGAGGAGAATGTGAGGGAGTGGGAGTGTGTGGGGGTTAGGTTAGTGGGGTGTATGATATTGTTGGTGGTTTTTTTTTTTTTTGAAAAGAATAAAAATGTTTTTTTGTTCCTTTTTTTTTTGTTTTCCTACATGTGTGTGTTGTACTTTGGTGCAGATTTGTGTTGTGGAGTGGGGTAGGTTTGTTAGATTATTTAGGTTTTTTTTAATTTATTTTTCTTATTTTATTTTAGTTTTAGTTTTAGTTTTTTTTTACTTTTAAAAGAATAATAATTAACTATACATATAAACAATAAATTATAATAACATATCAACTCATTATTTTAAATTAATAATAATCTAAGAAAAAGTCAAATAGCTAAAAAAAAATAAAAAAAATAATACTAGTTTATTTATAAAACTTAACTTAAAAATAATATAGATTTTTTTTGTAATCTTTCATTTCTTTTTAAACAATTGAAAATAAAACTTACCTTAAAAAGTGATTCTATTTTTGTTGTTTTCAAATCTTTTAAAATAAACTTAATAAAATAAGAGAAAAATAAAAATATTTAATTTATATTTATAAAAATATTTCAGCTCTAAAAATGGTGTAAAATTTTAGATTTGGTCAAAAATTACGTGTCTACAGCTTGCCCCTCTTTGACTGAAAACTCGAAAGTGTTTCCAGACAAAGAAGTAGACAACGTGACAAGTTTTGACCGAACTCTTATTCGAAAAGGAAAATATGCGACCTAGTCCTAGTTTTAGATAGCCTATATATCCTGGGTTATAAGGGAATCAGGTCACGTGTAGTTTAAGGAGATGAAATGATGAGTTTGAAGTCAAGTGAGGTCCCCTCGAGGCTCCAGTTCACGACTCCTATTTTACATGGAAAATGAAAGACTGAAAATTAAAAGAAAATACAAGTACAAGATCCTATCTATGTAGCTTCTCTTGAATCTTGAGCCGGGTCTTCATGTCATTCAAGTTGCGAGATATTGATTTTCATCTCGAGTGAATTCGAACCTAAACGCCTTTCTCCAGGTTGGTTCCTTTTACTCGTACTTGGATATTGATCGTGTTTTTAGGATGAGCTTCTGCTTCTTCAATTGAAAAATGAACTTAAAAATTAGACTTTTTTTCAAATAAGATCCTGAGCTTGAAGTGTGGATTGACCTCATTCTACTTGGATTGCTGAAATTAAAATATATAAAGAAATAACACAAAAAATTTCCCCAGTTTATATCAAAGAAAATTTTGTGAGAGAAATAAAAGATGGTGCTTAGCTTTGAATCGAGACTTTGAACGACTAGAGCTTTGTTGCGATGTAGTTTGCAAAGGGCTTATGCGTGTTTACACAAACTCCATTCCTCATGATGAACCGGTTAAATTAAATTATGTTAGTCTAGTCCCATTATCCAGGAGGGTCCTACTAATTCCCATTATCCATAAGGATCCTGCTAATCCCATTGTCCAGGAGGGTCCTGCTAGTCCCATTATCCAGGAGGGTCCTGCTAGTCCCATTATCCAGGAGGGTCCTGCTAGTCCCATTATCCAGGAGGGTCCTGTTAATCCCATTATCCAGGAGGGTCCTGCTAGTAGCAATATCCAGGAGGATCCTGCTAATCCCATTATCCAGGAGAGTCCTGCTAGTCCCATTATCCAGGAGGGTCCTGCTTGTCCCATTATCCATGAGGGTCCTGCTAGTCCCATTATCCAGGAGGGTCCTGCTAGTCTCATTATCCAGGAGAGTCCTGCTAGTCCCATTATCCAGGAGGGTCCTGCTTGTCCCATTATCCATGAGGGTCCTGCTAGTCCCATTATCCAGGAGGGTCCTGCTAGTCTCATTATCCAGGAGAGTCCTGCTAGTCCCATTATCCAGGAGGGTCCTGCTTGTCCCATTATCCATGAGGGTCCTGCTAGTCCCATTATCCAGGAGGGTCCTGCTAGTCTCATTATCCAGGAGAGTCCTGCTAGTCCCATTATCCAGGAGGGTCCTGCTTGTCCCATTATCCATGAGGGTCCTGCTAGTCCCATTATCCAGGAGGGTCCTGCTAGTCTCATTATCCAGGAGAGTCCTGCTAGTCCCATTATCCAGGAGGGTCCTGCTTGTCCCATTATCCATGAGGGTCCTGCTAGTCCCATTATCCAGGAGGGTCCTGCTAGTCTCATTATCCAGGAGAGTCCTGCTAGTCCCATTATCCAGGAGGGTCCTGCTTGTCCCATTATCCATGAGGGTCCTGCTAGTCCCATTATCCAGGAGGGTCCTGCTAGTCTCATT
>JAJOOR010005685.1:0-29905 GCA_036250505.1 Solanum acaule
CATCCCCTCCTCTCTTATTTTGAGAAGGTAATATATCCACTATATTCATAAGCATCATCAGCACAAAATTTGTGCTGGAAGCCAATTAATGAGCATCCATAAAGCCACTCAGTTTGATAAACTTTGAGAAGATGGAGGACTTTCGGAAGAGCAAACAAAAAAAAAAAAGGAGCAGCTGAGGATGTCATGGAAGAGGAATAACTGTCTTCAATTATTCAGAATCAAAGCAGAAGAGACGAAAAACAAGGAAAGCAAGCATCCAAGGACCGGTAATACTCTCCAAACTACACAAGAATTTCAACAAACAACCCAAGAAAAGATCTTGCAGCAGAATGACCAAGGATTACACACAAAAAATTAGTGCTATGATAGGAACATGTATGCAACTCTAAATTGAAGATATGACATTTCAATTCTTTAGAATCCATATATTGCAAAAGGTGGGGGTCACACTACTTGAACCTGGTGATCAGTACAGAGACTGATTACTGATTACCGCACAAGTAGAACAGGAATGAAATTTTTTATTTCAAAACTCTTTACTTAGGATTCCATATTAATACATCAAATAGCAAACAATCATAAATCCTGTCATAGACTCATTCACATCCAGATAATGAATTTTTGGTATCCATAGTATGGAAGGAGACATCGCTTTTGCCAATTCAAATTGAAGGGTGATATAAAATTGGTCTGTTTCCGGCATCATATCCATAGTTAACCTATTCATCCTCTCCACCAACTCCGGGTTAGATATCGAGGTCTCTAAATCTATTTTAGCTCTTGATCATACATCAAGTTTGAAGTACTTTCCAAATCCATTCCAGCAGTTCGATTCTAAAGCTGCCAACAGATTAAGCTCTTACCAATACCATCCTCTGCAGCACTTTGTGTGCATCCCACAGCATCCCACCAATCAACTCCAACCAAAAGACTCCACCAAAATCTTCCAATAAAAAGAAAAACATGTCAGCTCTGGGAAGACGGTTTAATATCATAAATCAATACTATTCTAACTAGATGTAATAACAGTCATATTGAAATGCATTACTGGGCATGCTAAACTGCTTTAAATATTCATGTACCTCTCAGCAATTGCACGTTCCCAATTCGCAGAATTGGCTTTCACCTGATTACTAGGAACAGCAGGAGGAAGAACTCGAATAATCTTCAATATTGTACAATCTCTGGTGGTATCATGCCAAACAGAAGCTGAGCAGCAACTCGTCGAAGAGAAGGCCGGAGAAGCAATGGCAGATCCAACATCAATATGGTAGTTATCAACAGGGGTGAAGCTTGGACCTGAGAATACATGGACTCCACCTCGTAGAAAAGCAACAGCTATCTCACCACCATGAGCAGAATACACAATACGAGCAAGGGTTCTAACATCACTTGGAAGATCAAAGGGATCAAAACTAACCCTCTTTCCCATCTCAACACCAGAGTCAGCCATGTTTTTTCCAAAAGGAACTGGTCCAGCTCCCACAACTTGGGGTCTCTTAAAATCATTTCCAGCTGGGATACATTTAATTACTTTACTCACCCACACTGTCTGTTTTGGTGCCTGGCCACCAAAGCTGGACGTGGGATTTCCAAATATCTGGTGGAGAACAACATCCTCCACAGATGATTCCCAGCGTTGAACCCTCCATCCTGTGATTGAAGGGCCTTCATCAGGATCATAAGGCGACATGTATTGTCCTACAAAAACAAATATAAATTTGTAAAAAGTTGGTGCCAGAAAGAAAACCAGAGAAGGGGAAACCCATCTTCACTAGACAAATTTGAAGGACAAAAAGGGACATTAGGTCCATATCCCTACCCTCAACAATCACAACAGCTATCACAGAACCACCACGGGTCGGATCAAAAGCAACTGCAGTAACACCAGAACCCCATGTCGTGGTAGCTGTGGATTGAGCAGCAGCTTCAGGACTAACATATGCAGAGAAGTTGGAAACTGGTGAGCAATGAAGCGTGACCATGTCACTGTAATGTTGTTCCGTTAGCTTTTTTCCTTGCTTAGACTCTTGTAATAAATACTCCTGCGAGCTAAGCAAATATGCAGCCAAAGGGGCATATCCATCCCAAGAAGGTGGATTAAGTGATGCTGGAACCCCATTGCTTACACTTGTCTTCGGAGTAGCTTGAAATCCATTACCAGGGCCAGGTGCTACCTCCCAGACGACAACAGTTGATGGATTGACAATGGGAACTCCAGCAACATGCATTGCTCCAGAGTCTGTTATGATAGCATCAGCAGCCATGATGCCACTAGGCCCCGCTCCCAATAGCCCTTTACTTGTGCAAAACCACTTTGATGGTGCACCATTCTGATTAGGTGGCCATTGAGACCAGTGGAGCTGAACAGACCCTGATGAGAAGACAGAGCATACACACAGAAAATTTGGCCATCCAGCTGCAGTCAAAATTACAGTAAAATTAATCAAGGAATTTTTCAATTGTTTTGAAGAGGAGAAAAGAACACTATGGACACATGATGGCAAAAGTAGCAGGATCAGCAGCAAAACAGCAGTTAATGCAATTGTTGGTGAAACGAAAATATCATTTTCGACGGATTTAGATAGCATCAACCTGCAATTTGATACAAACTTGGGCGGAACGGCAGTAGTAAACTGGGACAGTTCACGAGCTATTCAAGTTCACTTCATTTTTGGCTTTGCAAGGCTCACCTAAGTTTGAACTCAAGCAAGCTCGTGCCTCATGCAGCAAAGCAAACTAAGTTCAAGGTTTTTTGTACCTATAAATTGCACATAGAGGCTAGAACAAACCTTAATAATTCTTTTCATAATTCTTATGTTACCCTACAAATTCCAAGGTTTTTTTTCCAGATAAGGGTAACTGTGTATTCACAAAAGTATCATCGTCAGAAAATGATGAGCATAAGTCACTTACAATCTCATCAGAGCATATCAAAAGCCTACCCCTAAAGAGATTACAAATTGCCTATGAAATCAACAAAAAGTTCTATATCCCCCCTCATATCCTGTTTACACCAAAAATACAAAAGGCTAAGGCTATTCATTCTAATCTTCTCCATGTTGTTGCTCTTATCCTCATAACATCTAGCATTTCTTTCTTTCCATAAGGTCCACCAAATGCAAGCTGGAATAGCTCCACCAGTCTTCAGGAGAGTGTCTCCTTCATATCTCCTTCCAGCTGTCTAGAAGCCCTTTAGTAGTCTGTGGAGTTACCCAGCACACACCAAGGATGCAAAAAAAACATGTTCCATAAGTTGGTGGCAACCTTGTAACTTTAAAATGCTCACTTCTCCTCTGTTCTCAACACTGCATTACCCTAATCCTGTGACATTGGAAACTAAGGAAGCCCTGACCCCTCCCGTCACCAATCTTCTGACCCCCTTGGCTGACCTTCACTACCATTCCTTTCTCCGGGTGGCCCCATCACTCACTTAGTTATTCATCTTTTCTGCAAACCTTTGTTGTGCAGTTTTGATTGCTGCATATTTGGTCATAAATCCCAGTATTTTTCCGCTTCTCTAAGGTCAGTCCCCTTGTTGAGGTTGGCAATTATACTTGGATAGGTAAGAAATTTGTTGTGTTTGGACTTGGTAAATCTACGACTGAAAGAAGATGACGGCTCATCAATATGGTATGTCTCATCAGAAGGATTAACTACACCAGTCTACATTAAACTTATGCAGCATTTGTTCTCATCATTACTTCCGTTCCAGATTTAAAACCAGCATTTCACTAGTTGTCTATTTTGAAGCTTCCTATTCCTTTAAGTGTTTATTTAGTTAAAAACCCAGGTTTCTATTTTGATTTATTTTTTAAAAGAAGATGGATTACTATTTCACTGCATCTGTTCTTGCGAAATTTGGCATACCTAGTTGAGCATGCTCGAGCTCTCCATTTTTAGGGTCAATTTATCCCCAGATAATACCAAGTCTAGTTGAGTCAAGCCTTTTGAATTTACAAGTTCTTATGATTAGGATCATACCATCTTGAAAATCAAGTCCATCAACCAATTTTCATGCTGGAGTAACAGGTTCACATCATCTTTCTCCTAATCCATCTTCCACATCCCTTTTCGCTTCCTCTCCACATCATAACAGGCAATGTATAAGTTTATAACAGGCTCACTTTTAAGTTCTGATATAATCAATGACTCTTAAGCCTACGATAAATGTTTAGGCACTAAGATGCTAAGGATGTGTCCCACAATCTATGGACTACTAAAGAGAGCAGTACTAAAAAATAACTATTTCATATGATTATAATTTTACCAATTCTTTATCCACATGATTGTTGTTAGTGATTGTAGTTATTATTCTTGGATTACATATATATTTTCTTTTATTCTTCTTCAGTTGCGCATTTTTTTCATCGAAGACTGTGCTTTACTTACTCTATGTGCTTAAAGCCCAACAACTCTCGATGCTTTTTCATTTTTCGCCTATGACAATATTGCTTTGATATGCACCAGAAAAATATTTTGAATCACTTAACATACATACCAAGTAACTACTCATTTGATGGAACATATATTCAAAATAAAGAGCGAAAAACAAGGAACTTGCCTGGAGATTGTGGTTGCTGCGAAAGGAATTTCTCCTCAAATGTTGACTTAGCGGAACCGCCCGTTCTTGTTGAAAGCCACCTATACTAAACTTAGGTATAAAAGAATCAAGAAATGAACCGATCGAATTATGCAAGTTTCACAACACCATAACAATTGCATACCGGAGAAACTCCTGATAACCACTTTGTAACAACTGCAATATCTTGACGCCATTCGTAATCTCGCTGCCAACAACTAGCATCTCGTACCAGATTAGCTGAACCCTGCGTAACCAAGCATACATGTTAAGTAAGAATAGTTTCTGTTTTTAAAACTGTGGTGTCAGGACCAGGTACCGGGTAACTCTATCCACGGGGTACCTCCTACCTCTCACCAGCTATCCACCAAGGTTTGGACAGATGGGAAGAAATCACGTAGTGTTCTTTGTTGGAATTTGAATATGAGACCAACCCACTTCACCACTAGACCACACCCTTAAGTGCAGTAAGTAAGAATAGTTTTTGAAGCAACAACGCAGAACTAATCTTGAATTTGTAGCATATGGGCAAAACCAACACTCAATCAAGATATTGGCTAGCAGATGTGACATGGAAAAGGTTAGAAACCCCTCACCAAGAACGTGCAAGTAACCAAAAATACATGAAACAAAAAGTGAAAAGGACAACAAAATGCACTATAGTATAAACTCCAGAAAAAAACAGCTTACTTGTGAAGGCTGAGTCCAGATTGTTATTCTCCCATGAAAGTTAGCTATGAGTAGTGCACGCGGACACGAAGTAGGAGACCATTCAATGAATTGGACGGAATCACGAGGGGAGTCTGTAGAACGTAAAATGTAAAAGATGAAATATCAAAATAAACCACCTGGTGGTAATCAATCATGCACAAGAGTTGAAAGTGAGCATCTCTTCGGACAATATTCAGTTCAGTGCAACAACAACACAATGGACCAGAGCTTTTAGGTCCCATTTAGTTATCTAAAAAGGAAAAAATGCACTCTTACCCATTTGGAATTAAAACAACCTAAGTCCTCTTGAAAAGATGTTCGGCTGTTTCTAAAGCCAAAGGTGGGCTTCAAGGGTGTTTTTAAGCTACTCGAACTATTTTCTAATCCACTGCAATCTTGTAAAAAAAAATAAAAAATTGATGAAGTAAGTAGATTCATTTCAAGGCATCAAGAAGATGCAAGCTTTACAAGGATAGATCAGTTAAGCTCACAAAAAAAAGGATTTGTAGCCTCTTTCTAAGCTATAGAGCTAACAAAATCCAAGAAGAGTTCTAAAAATTAATCAACTCCATTTTCAATGAATAGTTCTTTATAATATGCTAGAAGGTCGAAGCTTGATTTGGGCTTTGCGTGGAAACTAGAAGGATCATTTTGTCCAGATGCAATCTTACCAAATATTATGATAATTAGACAATTCAAATTGTCACTTCAATATGGGAACTCCAAGATATTTTAGTACGAACACTGATTAGCAATCTAGCACACTTCCCACAGATGATGGTCAGAAAAATAAAATTTCATAACAAACATTAAGAATTCTTTAATACTCTGAAGGTCCTTCACATATTACTCAAAAAGTTGAGAACTTAATTAATTGCTCCTCCATGAAGAGTTGTTTATCCACTGCTTTGCATTGCACCATCTGTTCAGTTTTTGTTTGTTCACCATTTCTCAAATATCTCTGATTTTCCTTCTATTTGCAAGAAAATCAAAGGAGGAAAAGAAAATCTCATGCATAAACGACTGCTGGACCTAAAGGAGAGGGCCTCGTTTGTTAGGTTCTAAACATGTTTGCAACAGGAAGATAAATCCCTGGCCATTATAAAAGAAACACTGAACGAGTAAACAAAGTTGGCCCCAAATAACCTCCAATTAAGGCACACAACGACATTAGCCCAGTCACCAAAACACCGTCAAGTCATTCTACAATACCTGCTATAACATTGAACACAGTGCACTCGGTTGGTCGCTCTGGGATGACTATATGTATAGGGATCCAGAAAGGTGGATTTGCATTTGAACTACAAAAAGGTAGAAGTAATAAGAATAAAACAGTTCATGCAAAGATATAAAGTGATATCTAGAGAATTTGACCGCATCGAATTTGACATTGAAAATTTGCACATACTCCGCATCTTTTAGTGGAAACACTGGACAGTTTATAATATCTAAGGGCAGTAAATTGCAGTGTGCTGAAATAATTTACAATGATGGAAATTGAAGCTCTAACCTTGGAATCCTTGCACATGTTTCAGACGCACAAGCTATTGCATTTAGCTTTCCACACCAAGCAACAGCACTAAGAAAACAATTCAAAAAAGCTATTCAGAAACAAAAGACAATATCTCTATCCATATATCTATCTATTACTCACTTTTTAGGTAGTTTAGGAGGGGTATAAATGATAGATCTTTTGGTTTTGCTTACTGTATACTCCTGATGTAATTACTGAAATACACCATTGGTGTATTGTTGTCTATATAATGTTAACTTTCTCAAAAAAAAAAAAAAATGAAAGCAACTGCCAAGGAACAAGGAGACAGACAGAGAGAGAAGAGGAAGAGAAGATAACCATATGACTGTTGGAGAATGAGAAATAACATCAAAGAATGCTCTTGATTGTGAAACCAAGGATTTTACATGCTTGATAGTGATTTCAAGGATATATACACACTAATAAATGTGTGATAGATCATGAAAACCTCAAGCATCAGTAGTTCAATAGCAAAATAGACTTCATGAGTTACACAATGAAGATAAATTTCAGGCTCACTTCCATCTTAGCAGCATTCTAAAGAAAGATATTCTCATAACTATGAGGGCAAGCGTATTATAATGAGTACAAGCAACATCTGTTATGTCAAAAATTGAATAGCTACTAGCATTGAGACGAAGCCCCCAGATCCGATAATTTGAACATGGCATTTCACAAAAAAGAGAAAAAAAAAAAAAAACGTGGTGTTTCACAATATTGGTGCAGTATAGTAATGGGCTTATGACCAGATCTGATTTTTCCTGTTAGATAAGATATATGCATACTTTATTGCTTTATTCCTAACATTCATAAGAGTGATGGGGCAAGTGATATTATACATATCAGGCATATCAGATTGCTGGAACTTCCACAAGATAATAGTCAAGCTTCTTTCACTTATATTGGGAACAGTTCAAAAAAAACACTTCTGTGGGACAAGCGAACCTTAGATGCTACATTGTAAGTTGATCTTGAGCATGTTTTTACAGTTACGTTAATTGTCACCCTTCATATCATGTGGCATTTGGGAGAAGATTGGATCTGATGCGCCAAATGATGTACGTCTACTATCAAATTTTCTATTCTCATACTATTTTGAGAAGGAATTTTTTTTTTAGGACACTTATCCTATTAGTCTATAAATTTCTTGTGCATTCTTCATCCAAAGCCCCAAAATACTTCCAAAATCAGTGTTTTTAGAGATGAAAATGCAAAAGAGCAAAAAGATCTGTGGAGCTATAAGTGAAAAGTGAGAAGTGAAATGTGTGCTTCTTCGAAGTGAAACTTCACTTAGTTTATAGAAAAACATATATTACCTGACTTCAACACCTGTAAGATCAATTTGAATTGCACTTACTAATCTCAACATCTATCGTGTGATAGAAACAATATTAACACAACTTCTAGTATTAAATATAATTAGAATATCAAATTGATTGAACTTTACTAATTTCAGCATTTATCCAATGGTAGTGACAATGTTAGTATTAAAAAGTTAGTTTCAACAAGGCCATGGAAAGATAACTTCAAATGCAAGTTTTAAAATTCAGTTTTGGATTAACGAATGATTGAAAAATGATTATTTTGCAGCATACAATTTCTTATTTAATCTGTACCTAAGGAGTTTGGGGGGGGTCCCAAGTTGGAAGCAACAGAAGAATTCGAAGTCCACACATGGGGTGACAACCCCTCTCTTCGAATCTTTTTTGTTGCCTAATCGATTTGATGATAATCTTAAGCAGCTGTATGCATTTTCTTCTGCTACCAATGACCGGTTGAAGTCAATTTGCATTGCATAACCAATAATTCTTTAATAATCCTCATATCGAATTGTCAATCAAATGAAGACCAAACAACCCCACCTCCCACCCCACCGCCAACCCAATACCAAAAAAGAAAAGAATGATGAGTGAGCAGGAGAGTTATTGTTTATGATTGATCTAGCAACCCTAGTTAGTTCACTTATTACGTCAACTTTCACTGTGTTCCCTGGTTGCACCCTAAGACACTGACTTGGTTGATTCTCTGTCAACTAAACAGCTCTCTGGCTGAAGAAGATACGTGAATTTTAATAAGTTTAGGATCGGCAAACGCTTCTTCTGTTATGCGTAGAGACAGCAACAGCTTTTTCACCACTCAACTTCCCCAATCGTCCAGGAAGTCTTGTCTTACATTTCCATATTCTTTTACAAGAACCTCTCAGATTAGCCACAGTCACTCTTTATGTCTTGGTTTCCTGTTGGTTTTTCCATAACAAACCAAGGCACTGATACAAGAGAAAGGAGATTTTATTTCCATGTTCTCTGAGTCAAGAACAGTATACACCATCATAGCAAAGCATAGTCACAGACTCACAGCATAGGAGTTGGAAATTTTCAAAAGAGAACTACTTTTTTTTTATGACCGTGGTGTCCGGGCCAGCTTTCGTGCACCTCAACTAATTCCACGGGATACCTGTCACCTGTCACCTCCACCCGCAACAAGCACCAGGTAACTTTGTCCACCAAGACTAGGATAGAAGGGAAGAATCACCTAGTGTTTTTTGTCTCCGCTGAGAATTGCACCTGAGACCTCATGGTTCTCAACTATGTTGCTCGGACTATTCAAAAATATCAAAGGGTGCGTGTCGGATTTGCCAAAAGTAGAGTATTGTTGGTGAGTCTAACACAGGTGCAGTATCAAAAGTGAAGAGTCCGCGCAACTAAGGTTCTCAACCACTTCACTGACCACTAGGACATACCCTTGGGTGCTTTCAAAAGAGAACTTCTATGGGCAGCCAAAACACTCATTCCATAATGAACATGCAGGAGACAAAGGTTCTTTTTTGAAATTGATAGGTTGCTACACAATTTTAGATAGATTGGAATCTTTATCAAAAAAGAAAAATCAGACATGTCTGGAAGGTTGTCTTTGACAAAAAGTATGTTTTAAACATTTACACAGTGGATGTGCACAAGAATGTGATACCAGGAATGTTCACCACTTTCTGCAATGTAGCAAGATAAAGAGAGAAACTTATGTCTTATTCTCTCTAAGTTCCCTTAATTGGATGGATAAAAATTAACTCCTCTATTAGGAACAAATAATTTGTACTTCAATCTCTGACATTGAGAACTCCTCTGGTCTCTTGTTAAAAGCACTTAACCTATCATCCTACGTAACTGCTTAGAAAAAAACGATGCTTACCCCATTGAGGGCATAAGACGCAATGGCAAAGCAAATTTGAAATTTCCCAAACTAGCATGCAACTACATTTACCAGGATGATTCTCTCTCTGTCCATAAAATGAAATAACTCTAGGAACAAAAATACTGAAACTAAAACAAACATTGAAGTTTCCCTCTGTCGTTCTGTAAGACCATAATGAGACTGCAGTTTCTGTTTTTCTTCCCATATCTTCCATATTCGAGTGAAACTTCATTAAAAATATAGCATATTTTTGACTAATTCATTTTGCACAGGTGAATTACTGCATGTATGAACAAATTATAGGGCCCAAATCCTTATAATATATCTAGAAAGTTTAACTTTAGTGATGATTATATTGGGAGCATAATGCCCTAATAGTATTGGTCTAGGTGGGAGGCAATGGTCGGACTAACAAGTCAACACTTCGATCAGCACCTAGCTATCACTTGAGGCAGTGAGTTCAACCCACTGCAACTTTAGAACTCAATTCAGTGACTTCCACCGCTTCAACAGTTAAACTGCGAAGTTCCAACAAGTAGTCCACTTTCAGCATAACTAAGTAATCCTCAATAACAGACTAATCTCACTTTTTTCTGCTTTCTCAAATTCGATCATTTCCTTGCTTCATTACTTAGGTATACGCTAAATAAGAAAAAAAAAATATTGATATCCTCTTCTAATTCATGTAGCCAGAATTGAGATGTAGCTCTATTACTATGATCATAAACTTTTTTTAAAAAATCACCTGAAATTGCGGCAAAGTTCAGGAACACTCATTTTATGAAGCAAATTGGACCTAGGTTGTTTGAGCCTGATACAAAAGACGACAGCAGGATTGACAGTGTCCTCATCCATGGGATCATCGTCAACAGAATAGACCTCCTTCTCGGTCACCATAGCCACAATTGCAGCAGGATGATCGTCGTCGTCTTCAATAATGATATCCGCTTTTTCGTGAACCTTAGTAGAAGGTTCTAGAGAATTGGTAATAACAGAAGAAGACTCTTCCTCCTTCTCCACTTCAGTGTCTTTAGCAACAGGTGGTTGTTGATTGTTCATTTGAATAAAAACCAAAAAGGTCCAAAAACCCTAATATATAATAATTATTATATTTATATATATATATATATATATATATATTTGTGTATACGTATATAGTGAGAAAAGCAGAGGGGGATAGAGAGAGAAGTGGTTGGCCGAAAAAGTCTTGCCAGTTGAAGGCGACAGGAATCACTGTGGTGACTGTGTGGGGTTAGGGTTTGAGTGGGGAGGAGGAATTGGGGGCAATGTGAACTGTGAAGTGTGAAGTAAAGAGATTCCAGCTAGTGCCAATTTTTTCTGCTTTTCATTTTACTATTACTACTACTGTTAAGTGTTAAAAAGCCAAATTCCGCTTCGCTGGTATGTTTTTCTGTTCTTTCTAAAATGCTTTTTTGGGTTCAATTGGGCTGAGTGGGGAGCTTGTGATAAGACAGGTTACGATTAAATTAACAAACAAAAAGTACTTCTATGATAAAAGGCTGTTTATCTAACTTCACATCGAATCTCGCAATTTTATTTTTATGGAATATAATCAAAAAATATTTATAAACTATGTTAAATTGAATAAAAATATTGTACGTTAATTAATTTAGGTGAAAATAATAATGCATTAATTAATTTAGGTGAAATATATTCATATCGTTAATACTTTAGTCAAAAAATTATCATATGGTTACTTTTGGTTCAAAAATGTTATTTTCTTATTAAACCATTTTTTTTCTTTTTCTTAAAAAAAATATGTAAACAATATATATACGTATGGTCGTATACTGTGTTGACAAGGCAAAAGCTGTGCTATTTTGTCAATTCAATTGTTGGTGTTCTTACATATCAAGCCCAACTTGATTTTGCTTAGGTCCATGGGAAAATCCAACTGGGAAGCCCAATTGTATATTGACCCACTAATTTTGTGAACCAGATTGAGATAATCTTTGAATTAAGGGAAAATTGTATATAATAGCAAACTATTAATTCAAATTAAATGCTATAAATATAGTTTGATTTAATTGTACCCCATAGCAAACTGTTGCTATTTCGCCTCTCTCCAGGTGAATCTCGCTCGCCACTCTCTTTCTCTCCCTCGCCTCTCTCGTTTTTTATACAAACGCAAGTGTATAAAATGCGCATCTATTTGTATAAAGCGAGAGAAAATTATATATATATACATATATTTTCGTTCCCCTCTCTCCCATCTCCCAGATCTCACTCGCCACTCTCCCAGATCTCACTCGCCTCTCTCACTTTATACAAAAACGCAAATGTATAAAATGTGTTTGTGTTTGTATAAAGCGAGAGAAAATTGTATATATACATATATTTTCATTCCTGTCTCTCCCCTCTCCCAGATCTCGCTCGCTCAATTGCCTCTCTCACTTTATACAAAAATGCAAATGTATAAATTGCGCTTATGTTTGTATAAAGCGATAGAAAATTGTATATACACATGCAAAAACATATATCTTCGTCCTATACACTTATAATTATACAATACAAATATTTCCCCGCCCAGTTTTCTTTTGCCTTTCTCTCTTTCTTATTTTATACATACACAAATTATACAATTGATCTTTTGTATACAACTGAACTTTTTTTTTGTATATGTATAGCGAATTATACATATATATGTTTGCTATGGAGCGCAATTATGCAAACTTTCCTATAGCATACAAATATGAATTTTGTGTTTGCTATATGTGAAAGTTGCTCTTAAATTAACAGCTTTGGGATTGAAGTAGCAGGGAATAATAGAAATTATGGAAAATAAAAGTGTGTATATAGGTAATTTATCCATATCCAAATAGTATGGAAGTCAAAATTATTATACCTTTTATTTGTCATTCTTTTTCACCAAGAGAAAGCTATAAAGATTTTTTATTGTGATAATTTCATGATTACACGGGATATTCTAGAGTAATGGTAAAGTTATTTTTGTGTAATTTATATGAATTACGAGTTTAAGTCAAGAAATTAATAATGTTTGAGTCATAGTAGATTGTTAACAAGTAATTACATGGAATACCCTTAGAATGCACTCTAGAGACGAAGCTAGGATTTTGAGTTTATGAGTTTGAGATTTTTGGGAAAAGAAAATTATTGTGTTCTTGATAATTTATTTATGCATATATTAAGTTATTTTTTAAAACATAAATGCAAGTTTGCGCTGAAGACTAAAGCTATTAAATTATGACGAATCCGTTATGCAAATCAGGTGTGATGCATAAATTATGCATTGCGTAGCTCTTGAAATGTCAGATATGAGAGAAGATAATGGACTTTAAATGCCACATACTCCTTAAAAAAACTATTTTCCTAATTTTAACAAACTTGTAATTTTACTATCAATTATATTTTCTATCAATCAATTATGAAAAAATTAAAAATCATACAATTTTTACTTTTTTTTTTCTTCTTCTTTCTCTTAAGCTTTTCAATCAACATTTGAATTTATTAAGCATGGACAATTATGTGTCTAATTAAGTCGAAAATAACAAGACAATCATATGGCTTGTCTGATATAATAAACACGTATATATTGTCAAATAATACTACTACAAATTAATATTATCTTGATGAAGTCCAAATTATAAAGTTGCTGTGGGAACTGATAAAGACAGAGTTGGGTAAAAAAAAAAATATGAGATTATTTTATTTTTTTAAAAAAAAGGAATTACTATTCTCAACTGGCACAAATATTTTTCTTAGCTACACAAAAATGAGATTATAGTTTTATGTCTATCTATCAACTGTTCAAATATGAGACTTGTTAATTAAATTCAAAATTAAATTTAAACGTCCAAAATGATTGAACTTGAACCCAAATCATCGTTGTCATTTGCCAATGACGCTTTCAAAACTAGGTGGAGAATCGTTAATTAGAAGATGTTTAGATCGCTAACGACAAAAATAACTATTACTATTATTAAAAAATTAAGAAGATAAAGGTCAAAACAAAACACATGGGGTCCATTTGAGAAATTTTTTTTTTTAATTAATTAATCCAACTTCTAATTAACTTTTGTTTGGTAAATATCAGGTTTAATCAAGTTAATCATAACTTCATCCTTGATTGACAAATATATAAAACTTAGATTGGAAAGACTTCCGTGTAAGTTTTATATACACTAGTATAAAAATGCTTTAACACGGTATATATAGCAAATATTACACATGCATTCATCCATACATATGAAGGAGATTGAATAGTAAGGATAATCGAATTGGTTGAGCATATAATTAAGATTCAATTTTTTTATATGTTTTCTTGATCGAGCTCGTTACACGATATTTATTTAATGTGATTTATATTTTTTGTGTGATTAGGGCTATGATAATATTGATACGAGGTTTAGATTACATGTACGCATTTGAAATCGATTGAGGATTTCTTTTGACAAAAACAAAATGAAGAAGTTTGAATCTGGACTGAGTTTTCCACAGCGGCAAAATAAGTATTTTTTTTTAAAACAAAAAATTATGATCAAAGTTGATTAGGACGACAAAAGAAAACCTTAAATTTTGTTAAACCAAAGTCACACACGGGACTTGAATCAACTTTGTTTCCATCAAAAGTAAATTTGAATAAATACTCCATCCATTTTATATTATTTGACACTTGTTATTTGATACACTTAAAAAAAAATAGAAATGTATTTATTAAACTAATTTTATTAATGATATTATATAATTTTAAATTTGACTAATATTATTTTTATAATTATTTAATACATATAATAATATGAAAGAAAAATTGTAAAACTCTTTTTAAAAAAATATATATATATTTTTTAAAATATAGATGTAAAGGTATAAAATAAAATGGAGTGAATAGTCAGTCGTCATTTTAGAAATGGTTTGATTGAGTCGTAGGTTTTGGTCAGTCATTGTTTATTTATTTATTTTTCATTTATGCACGACAGCCATAATTATTGCAATTAATTGTTTTTCTAGAAAATTATTTATGCGCAGAAAATATATTATACTATATATAGTTCTCTCATTCATTTGAAAACAATTAAAGATAATTCAGTACAATTGTGAAAATGTGATAATTTATATACTTTGTCACTATAAAACATATTCACGATGGCTTAAAAGGTTATTATACATAACTCTTTATAATTATATTGATTCAAAATTTTCAGATGCGTATTGAGTAAATTTGCTCTCATGTCACAAATCACACGGGAGATATAAATTACACTAGATGAATTCGGTGTGACAACTCAACTACAATGGTTTCACATGAAAATCGATCTCTAACCTCTTCTACGAGATATCACCTGTGTCACCAACTCAGTCACCTTTACGGATAACAATTATAAGTTGTTGTTGGTCAATTATATGATTTTTATTTTTAAAAATAGGCTAATGTTTTGACTTTCTCATTTGGTTTTGGAAGTCTTACTTTGACATTCTAGATTGCTCAACAATTTATATGGAAATTTAGCTACTAGTTTGTTTGTTTCTCTGTTTTCAATTATTACATAAATACATCACTGTCTATAATGACTAAATTAAAAATGATGAAATCCTAACTTGAGACTTTAACTAACCATTATTATTTTAATTAATTAAACAAATGATGGATTTGAATATATTTTAATAGCTCTGCTGTCATTTTGCTATGAGCCATTTTAAGTCAAACTTTAATTTGAGTATAGTTTATTGTTAGTACCTACTCTTAATAGTATCAACTTATTAGACACTTACCTAACTGATCAAAGTTTGGTTAGGTTAATCTAAGTATAGCATGACTAATTTTAACTACCCTAAACAGAGTGTTCAATTATAAATTAAATTTTACTTCTAATACCGATATTTAGTAAAATTGGTGTAATTTCGTGCCCTTTTTTTGGGTTGTCTATGTAGGAGTATTTTGTTGTATAGAAATTAGTAAAAGAAAAGAAAGAAAAAGTAAAAGAGAAAAGTCTTTTTATTTTTTCCAACTTTGAATGGGTTGAAGAGAATCGAAATAATCCTAAAATTATAAGAAAAAATAATTGTCTCGTAATTGAAGAACTATAATTTCTTTGAATTATGAGGTAGAATTAGTGAAAAATAATTTAAAAAATCTACGCAGACAATAGTTACATAGTTGAAATAGTCACGTTAATTCGTTTACTTTTGATTAAATGTTTGCTAGGATTTATTAATTTTACCAGAGTAAATTATAAATCAGAAAAAAAACTTTTCGCAATACGATGAAATGAATTGAATAAAATTTTTAAAATTTTATACTCCTATAACTTACCTCAACATGTTTGAAACATAATTTGTCACCATAATAGCACGTGAATTTGAAATATTTTTTTTAAAAATAAAATCATTATTAACCATCAGTTGGGCATAAATGAACCAAAAATTAATAATTACTTTTTTAACAAAATAAATACTACTATATTTAAACCTTTTGGCACAATCGAAGACATATTTTTGGGTCTTTTTCACATACAAAAATCTCACTAGTTTAGAAGTTAATTACTTATACAAATGCTAGTTTAATTTACGAATTTTATCAAATTTTAATACGTCCAAATACATTCAAATAGATGAGATCAAAATTAAATGTAATTTATTCTAGCTACATTGTATCCAAGTGGATTCACATGTATGTGAGATATATAGACAAATTTCACTCGCCTACCTCCTATCTCGCTCGCTACTCTCATATCCCGCTCACATAATTAGTATCTCAAATACATGCGATACATTGTAATCAAGTAATTTGTCTGTGAATTCAAAAAGATGACAGAAGCAATATGTGTGGTTGACGATATAGGTAAAGAGAAAGTGAATAGAGTCGCTTTCGAGGTTCACACAAAATGAGTGCGAATATTTCCTTTTAAGGTGAGAACACGTTAATAAATAAATGTTTATACGTACAGTGAAATAGCCAACAATGACGACTCTCTTCTACTTTTCCTTCTTCATCTTCTCCACCAGCTTACCAATAAAACCGATACCTCTTATTCTTATTCTCTTAATTCTCCATTTTCTTTCCACACTGAAATCTCGATTCTTCTTCTTTCTCTCTGGTCTCTGCTTTTCCAATTTCAAGGTACGTCTGGGCCGTGTCTCAGTCTCAGTGTGGCTGATCATCAAGCTATTGCCTCACCAAGTAGCTAATTAGACGTCAGTCCCTCCTTTTGCTCCACAGCATACGGGGTATTTGCAAGCGTTTCCAGCTGTTGTTCCCCTCCCAAGGCAGGTTCTTATATTTTATGGAATTAGATTATTTGAATGGAGCTTAGCTGCAATATGATATAACACTTTAATGAATCCTGTGGAATCTTCTCTATTTTAATTTTGTAGTAATGGAGATAGTTCAGTAGTATCAAAAAAGAAGAATGCAGAAAAGGTCTAAAGTCAATTGGGACTTTAATGAAAAAAGGCGCAAATGGAGAAATAATAAAGTGAAATATTAGTAATTGTTTAGCGGTGTTAGCGAAGGTTCAATATGTTTTTTTGAGCCTTGTGCTTTTGACAATACTCTGTTTAACACATCAAGCAATCAAATTCGTTGCCTCTTGACTTTGTGTTAACGTTTTTTAAATAGAATATATGTAGGCAAAGCTTCATTCAACTGCAGCCTAATAATAGTGTTTTCAAACTCCTGCAATTTTATTGAATCAATATTGAAAATCATACTTATTTAGATCATTTCTAAATTTTTGTACAATTGTTTATAGTAGATATAAATGATGCTATTTATTGCTGCTTCAGCTATTATTAAGGAAAGGAATCTGAATAAATATTGTTGTGCCTTAATAATTAGCTTAACAAGCTGAAGGAGGAACCTTTTTTTGCTTTGTTTTTACAGGGTATTGGTGGTGAAGGCTAACATTTAATTTACTCATCAAGAGGCACTATCAATTGATTTAGACCCGCAAATTGACATGAGTTGTTGCTGCTTTGGCGCCCGGAAAAAGGGTAATGATCTCGTTCACCATGATACGAGAGATACAGGAGGTTAGTGGGAACTGGGATGTTTTTCTGTTTTTTAGAGGACTTGTTTGCAACTTTATGCCATTGGAGATGCCTTGCACATTTGGTTGTAGACCATCTTCAACTTAGGCATAAGTAACGCCAATGCAAAAGAACTGTTTTGCTGTCATGAGTAAATTCAATTTATGCACAACAATTAAGATAATTGACCTCCATTCTGCATTTTCATATACCATAACTATCTTTTATTTCTGGCAGGTGACTCCATTGCAAGAACAAAGAATTTTTCATTTAATGAATTAAGATTAGCAACCAACAACTTCCATCAAATTAATAAAATAGGGCGAGGCGGTTTTGGCACAGTATACAAGGTACGTACAGCTCTACTCAACGAATATGTCTCATGCTCTTTCATGCAGCAGTTTTATGCATTGACAACTTCTTTTTGTGTCTTTTGCATAGTGCTGCTTAAAGTGTTACATTCGTGGATGTTGAGGTTTAGTTTAAGTTACAGTAGCATGAAATTCTCAGGAAATCTGCATTACTAACTTCTTATTTTGTTATTAGATTTTCATTATTATCTCCCCTCTTTAAAAGAGTTGCGTAATACGGTAATTGGCATTGGTTTTGAGGTTAAGACTTTAGTAACTGAAAAATTGTACTTTAGTTACATTGATATAGATATCATATGGTTGTTGGTGCTGGTTTTTAACTCCAGAGCAATTTGTAGGGAACTCTAAAACAAGGAAAGGAAATTGCTGTGAAGACACTTGCAGCAGAATCAAGGCAGGGTTTGCGGGAGTTTTTGACAGAAATTGAGACAATATCAAATGTCAAACATCCAAATCTAGTTGAGATAATTGGATGCTGTGCTGACGGAAATAACCGGATTTTGGTCTATGAATATTTAGAAAATAGAAGCCTTGATCGAGCACTGTTTGGTAATGGCCGAACTTCTGGTAAAATAAAGGATTAACTTCAGAATTATGGAATGGCTGATAATGGTATTTTTCTTTGCAGGTTCAAGGACTAGTATTAAGTTAGAATGGGAAAAAAGGACTACTATTTGCTTGGGTACCGCTCGAGGTCTTGCATATCTACATGAAGACCTAGTGCCACATATAGTGCACAGGGACATAAAAGCTAGTAATATTCTGCTTGACAAGGATTATACACCAAAAATTGGAGATTTTGGGCTTGCCAAGCTTTTCCCAGATAACATCACTCATATCAGCACAAAGATAGCAGGAACAACGTACGTCTTCCTCTGAAACTCTAGTTGAATCTCTCTATATTTTGCATTGCTGAAAAAGGGACCTTTTTTTTTTGGCTTCATTGGGTTTTAGGGTGTAATCAGTAGTTAAAGATACCATGAGATGCTGTAATTGTATATTTAAAATAAGGAGGAGTAGGAAACAATGTCTTGAAATGAATGCAATGAAGTAAAAAAGTAAAAATGAAGCTTTGACAGGTGACAAGTTCATATAACTAGCGTCCTTTGTCGTTCTTTTCTTTTTTGGTTTGTGATTGCTACTTGTTGTGGTGACTATTTTATCTTGGGTGAAGAGTCCACACATATGTGCTTCCTGAGAACTCAAGTCTATGAAACACCTCTATAGATGGAATCAAAATCAGAAAAAAGAATTAAATTGTTAGGCCCGGAAGCAATATTTTCCCCTACTATGCCTAATGATGAGTCTTCTGAGTGAATGAGCCTGAATGGGAGTGGTATGAACATGGAGGAGTCATTAGAAATTGGTTCAATCATCGTGCACGTTTATATATGATTTAGTAAGACGTCAATTCATATATTTTTTTTGGTTAGTGCTGCTATCCTAAAAATAATTCATCTGAATATATAAATTGTTGAAATGAAACTACTTTTACTTAGCAGTCGAAGATTATGTTGTCGTCTCGTGAACTTTCAAAGCAAAGTGTCCGTATATCTAATTACACATTTGAAGGTTGTTATATTAAATGGGGTTATAACATTGAAAAGTAAGAAATTCACAGTCATGCCAATGATAAATACACAAATTTTAAACCTTCTTTCATAAGTCGAACAAAGCCAGTTTCCCTAGTACAGAAAAAGTTTGAAAATAAACTTAATAGGAGGTGTAACTATTGACAGATGCAAAAAGGGATGACTCAACAAAAAGAAACTACAATAGAGAATATAATGGACTAATTATTTCTTTTCCACATCTTTGGAATCATTTGTAAACAGTTATATGAGTATATGCATTTGAAAATATCAATTTCTTGATGATCTGTATTGATAAACATATTATAAGAAAGCAAAGAATGTAATAACTTTGGTTATATATAGAAATTGTAGAAGTATTTCTAGTGGTTTTCAATACTAGTTGTTTCATCAAAAGAATTATGTTTACGTTTAGCATCGTTGGTTAAAAAAATAATAAAACAATTCGTTTGGATAGAAAATAATGGTATTTTTCCCCATTTTCATTACTACTATGTGCTCTGCACCTGTGTACAGTTTAGTGATAAGCAAAAGAACCAGACAACTAGTTGAGTAAAATTTGTCTAAATATAGTCATGATTATTGGATCCAGGGTAGTGGTTCTATTTGAAACTATCTTCACGCGTTGATGCCACAAAATTGAGCATAAAATGATTAGCCCTGCTTGCATATAAGCACAATGAATGCATCTTATATTTCTTTTCTTCTTTGAAGTTCACGGTGTTTTGTGTCTCAACTTTTAACAGTGCTCAACTATCAAAAGACTATGTTAGAACTCACCAGTACCACTGACTGATAACTTGCTTTTTTTCCTACTCTTGTATATGCATATTTGTCAAGTAGGATCAATAGCAGATTCAAAAGGACCAGCTTTAAATTATTGAAATTCTTGAATCTGTAATACCAAGCACCCTCCAAAAGATTTGCTGTAGGCAAGTATCTGACTTCTAAACTTTTTCTCTCATCCAAGCAGTGGCTATCTGGCACCAGAATATGTATTAGGCGGACAATTAACGATGAAGGTTGATGTTTACAGTTTTGGGGTCCTAATACTGGAAGCAGTTAGTGGCAAGAGCAGCAGCAGCAGAATTTGGCAAGGTGATAAGAGGTCACTTCTTGAATGGGTGGGTGAAATTTTTCTAAGTTCCTTAATTTCTTTATAGTAGTATTACATTTGTTTCCTGGTGTAGCATCAAGAATGTGTGTTGCAAACGAATAATCATATATTCTGGTCCATGTTATTGAATCTCTGAACAATGCAATTTCTCCCTTACCCTTTTCCCCCCATATCAAGTGATCAAAATGACACAAGTACAATTTATTGCATCAGTCCTGGCGGCTCTATCAAGAGGAAAAACTATTGGAGCTGGTGGATGAAGAACTAGATGATTTCCCGGAAAAAGAAGTCGTCAGGTACATCAAGACAGCTCTCTTTTGCACACAAGCAAATGCAAACAGAAGACCAATGATGAGCCAGGTTATTGAGATGCTTTCAAGAGATATCCAGCTAAATGAGAGAGAACTTACACCGCCTGGTTTCTTCGAAGATTCTGAAGGCAGCACACGATCAAAATTGAAGATGTCTGAATGCAATACTAGTCAACAAAGTTCTGTACACATCACAATCACTCAGGTGACCCCTAGATAATCATCCTTGGTGACCGGATTGAATCATTCTTCCTGCTAGGCTGCTACATTGTTTGCAGCTTAAGGTGACCTTTGCTTGAGATTCTGTAGGATTGAGTTTGCAAACTTGTATATTTTTTATTTTTCACAAAAAAGGATAACTAACTTCTTTGTTGAAGATTTCCGAATTTAGTTTTTTCAAAAAATCAAAAACTTAGTTTTCGGCAGGGGTGGAGCTACTGTATACGATGGGGGTTCGGATGAATCCATTGGCTTTTCGGTAGATCCTTGTATTAAAATATGAAGTGAAATGTATATATATATTTCCTGCGAACCCATAAACAAATTGAAGCGATTGGCGCAGTGGTCGCTGTGGGTTCGAATCCCCCGGTAGGCATTGTTTTTTGGGATTAATTTCGTTTAGTATTGCACTGTTTTTGGGGATTAATTTCTAAACTTTTTTTTATATAAAAAAAAAAATTAAAAATAGAAAATCGGTAAGGAAAAGTATTTGTGTCGTAATAATTTTTTTTTAAAATAACATAAAATTGGTAAAGGATTAATTAAAAACATGCGTGGATTTATATTTAAAAAAATTAAAAATTGGTAAATGATAAAAAAAAAGAAGGAAAATAGTAGTTGTGTCGTACTCTAAAACAATATTCGACTATTGATTTCTACTCACATTCAAAAAGTTTAACGTAATTTTTTTCTCCAAAAGTTAGGGTTCTTGTGAAGTTAAGCTTGATATAACATTTGGCTACTGCAATCGTGGAAAGAGCTTTTTCCTCAATGAAGTTCATTAAAAATGACTTGCGAAGCAGAATTGGTGATGACTTTTTAAATGATTGTTTAGTTTGTTATATAGAAGAAGAATTATTTGAAAGTGTACCTAATGATGTGATTATTGATCGTTTTCAAAATATGACACCTCGTCGAGTGCAGTTGTAATGATAATAATGCTTATATTCATATAATGTTTAAGTAATTCGTCTACTTGTAGTTGTTCTTTTAAAAAATTTAGAACCCACTGACTTGAAATCCTGGCTCCGCCTCTGGTTTTCGGAGTTGTTGAAATATTTGGAAAACTGAGTCTGAAATCTTCATAGAAAAGTTATACCTTTTGTGCAAATGTAGTTCAGATACTTTTTCACATGAATCAAACGTTGAGTTTGCAAACTCAAATTTGGAAAATTTCAAACAAACGCCATCTAAGTTCACAGAAGATTGGCATTGCAGAATTAGTGATATAGGAAGACATTGTCAAACTTCCTTGACAGAATTCCAGCAATTCATGTCTATTATTTTTGTATGACCACATTTTTTTGGGTCCTGTCTTTTACCTTATTATTTTCTTTCTGACAGGTTAAGTTGAACGGATTACTTACATTAAATAGTTTCAGATGTTTGGTACGAAGCAAAATGTTCTTTAAAAAAAAAAAAAAAAAATTCTCAAGAATAATTCTAATTTTTTTTTCCACGTACTTTTTGATATTTCACAAATAAGTAAAAAAAAAATTGCAAAATCGATAATCTAGACAAATATTAAGGGATGAGGTAAGGGGTTAGGGTTGGTTCGAGTGCAGGGGAGGGGTCAGAGACAGTAAAATAGCACTTGAAGAAATTAGTATTTCCTACTGCACGACAAAGATTATGTTCCTAACCAAATTTCTAAAATATTTTGACCAATCAAACATAAAATAAAATAAAATTACAGTATGTTTTCTTAAAAAATACTATCCACCATACCAAACACTTATTTTTCTATTTTCATTGTTGCTCCTATCTTTACAATATATGAACACTATCGAGTCTGCCCCCACCCACCCACCCAAAAAAAAAAAAAAAAAGAATCAAAGAAAGAAATTATTGCATTGTCCAACAAGACCAAATGACATGCAACTCTACGATAGAGGTCTACAACACACTAGGCTCACATCCAAGACCAGCAATGAAAACCTATGCTACAAAAGGATCGGAACGTTTCACCACCAAATCAACTTTAAAGAAATATAAGGTTTCTGTAAACAAGAAAATAGTGAATTCACCTCCAGTAAAGAAAGACCTAAATAGTACAATAAACAAACTCAGACATCCAAATGCAACAAAATGCAGCTATTGTCTGTCACGAACCAATAGAATAGAAGTAGAATGACACAAAATATAGTAAGTGACACAAAATTCATAGAGAAAAAAGAGTATTATGTAAGAGGATAACACATTACAACATCAAAGACTACAGAAATTAGGCCAAAAGCTGATCATTCTGCGGCAGCAGGTTCTTCTGATGTCTGAGTAACTTTGGCATCACTGGGAGGTGCATCTGAAGTTCCATTTGGTGCTGCAGTATCTTTAGCATTCTTGGTGTCTTTTCCATCCTTTCCAGCTTTGGCATCCTTGGTGTCCTTTCCATCCTTTCCAACTTTGGTGTCCTTGGCAGGAGCAGGAGGGGGAGGGGGTGGTATCATGTGAGGTGGTGGGGTGTGCTTAAGCTTCAGCAGTATGTGCCGCATCCTTGAAAGATCGGTAGGTTTCCCAGGTTTAGGCCCTTGAACGACTGTGATGGATGGCTTCTTATCTTGATCCTTCTTCCTTCCCTTCTTCTCAATGCTGGGCACCTCCTTGGGAATGAGCTCTGCTATGGCCTTCCAATATTGCTTGTCAGCTTCTTTATGGAACTTCTCTTGACTAGTCAAGTATAACTGTCACGGGGGAGGGGAGGAAAGGAAAGAACTTGTCAAAGTTAGAGATCCATAAAAGCTTGTAAGCAAGAGTAGGGAGGATCAAATATAACTCCAGTTTGTAAGAAAGGCTGATTACTCCCTAGAGCTTCACCTTCTCTTTCTCGCGGTTAGTTGTCTTGTTGGTCTCAATACTGAGATTTCTTTTCTCATAGAATGCTTTCTTATATTCTTCACCTTCCTCAATAATTTGGCTTCTGATTTCCTTTTCTCTCTTCTCCTTCTCCTCAAGACGGATAGCATTTTGCCTGCATCCCAAACCAAAAAACAAATGAAAATTTTAACAACACACATATTACGAGCACACTACCAATATTCCTAAAGAATATTGCACAAACGATCCTTAATGTGTTCTAGCATATGCTAACTATAAACCTCAAAGATTGTTACTTATGTGGCACCCTACATGTATATACTCAGTATTCATCATTCAACTACAGGAGTCCAAAAAAATCTGGCCAAAAAGAGAGTCATGTGCTGATGTAATGAGAGATTCTTCTGATTTTCTTCTTTTTTATTTTATCTGAGAAAAGCAAAACGACTCATTGTCTAGATAGATAGAATCCCCTTAAGGAAATACTCTTCTGCCATTGGAATGCTTTGCATCACCCCACATCAGCCCCTACCTCCTCTTAACCCTAATTCCATTTTGCTAAAGCCCTCAACCCAATTCCAAAAAATGGTGAATACCAAATGTAAAAAGAGTTGTACAAAACCAATTACTCTCAATAATGATTAAGCCACTAGGGATGTAAATGGGGTAGGTGGGGTACAGCTTGACCTGTTAAGATTTTGATCCGCCCTTCCCCACCACGCTCTGTCCCATTTCACTATTAAGACTTCATTTTTTTGGAAGTATCCTATCTAATATTTTCAACAAAAAATCTGTTTGTATTTTAAAAGACAAAGGATCTATATTAGTGCATACTATTGAATATTCTTATAAATAAAACATAAAAGATGAGGATTGTGTTATTGTTTGTGATGTCCCATCAGTGAAAGTTAGCATTGAACACGATTTCTGCTAAATTAAACCAGTGTTCTTATCACCGTGTTTGATAAACTTCCATTGCTTCTTAATGATCTAATAACATTGCAAGGGCAGCATCTAATAGAGGTGGTCAATTTCATAAATGATTCATAAAATTAATTTGTTGATGAAAATGATTCAACTATGTTTAGGCATCACATAAAATAAATTTAAATGATACTAAATCTAGCCCCATAATCACACCACTACTACCACAAACCCACTATGAGGAAATTCAGATCTGAAATCTCATACACGAGACTCAAACTTTTAATACTACAACATCCAATTTATTTGTTAACCTTGCACAATTATGTCTCGAACTCTCAAAAAAACACCAACAAAGCTCTTATGAAAGAATGGGCCAAAAGGCCCAAAACAGTGAAACACAACCTTCCCCTTCCCCACTTAAAATTTTAAAAATTTAAGCTTTGACCCACCCCGCCCCATTAGACCTTTGCCCTGCCCTCATCCTGTCCCATTGCTATCCCTATACCAAAACATGGCATGATATTTTCGTAAGTATTCAAGAATATGCTATTTTATAGTACTAGTAGAAAATCAAAACAAATCATCAATTATCGATGAGATTCAACCCCTAATCCTGAACTCTATATCATCTCATCCAAGAACCAGTAAAATTTGCTTCTAATTTTCTCTTTACACATACAACTCCTTCAAACAAATAATTTGATCTTTCGAAATTCAGAAAGTCTAGAAAACATTGCTTGTGGTGTCCAGTGATTAAATAGTTCAGCACTGGAGTTTGGACAGCTTTTAGGAGTGGCAACAATGGGGAAAGAGAAAAACATGAAAATGTTCGATCCTTCTAACTTCTATAGCAAAGATATGTGAAAACATTTATACATTTTCCCAGCTTATGAAACTTCTTAATATTTTCCCTATGCACGACAATCCATGAACCAATACTTGAAGAATTAGACTAGCCCTTAAAAATACCTAATTAGTTGTACTCAAAAAGCATTATGAGTGTCTCGACACAAGCTTTACTTAATTTTAGCACTAAAAACTAACTTATTTGGGGAGGGGAACCCCACTAAAAGCTTATTATTTTTGTCCCATGGCACAAAGTGGTAGTTTTGAACCAATTAATGCAATAGAAAATCGACACCGATAGCGTTTTCGGAAATTGATCTCAAGATATAAATCATCTCCAGTAGAAGATGAATAGAAATGAAGTACTCCACAAGTTAAGACCTACAACATTCAAATTTTCTTTGCCAAGCGATCATAGTGATCAGCGTCTTACACCGCAGGAACTCCTAAAATTGAGCGTAAACACAAACTAACAGATCTATTAGTATCAACAATGGATCTGCAAATTTAACAATAAAAATCAAAAAGTTCCAGAATTAAATTGAAGTATGCAAAAAAAAAAATTCACTATAGAGCTTAGGAACTTTGAAATAAAGCTAATCTTATCGATGATCTGCCATTTACAGTAACTAACAATAAGCAATAGATCTGTCAATTTTAGTTAAAATATTAAGTAACAGCTTAAATTCAATACATCTTCTTTTTGGTAATATACTAAATCAAAATAAATTCGCAAAAATAGGAATGGAGTAGAACAAACCTTCGCCATTCGCGGAGTGCAAAACCTTCCTCACGCATTTCATTCGGAGGGGGAAGAACGGGTCCATCGGAACTGAAAATTCCCTCAGTATCCTCACCTAGATCGTAGGGCTTACCATTCCCATTCGAGATCGGAGCTCCAGAAGCTCCAAATGAATCGGTTTGGTTAGGAAACGAATCTGACCCGTATCCGTAGGGATCGGGACTGTCGACGGTATGAGATACGTGTTCCACCGTCACTTCCTCATAGTCTCCACCGAATCCTCCAGAGCCGTGGAACGGCGGCGTATCGGCGTTGGAGAAAGCGGTGTAAGAGTCATCATAGTCTCCGTCGTCGAACGGAGTTGATGCCGCCGGTGCCGGTGCCTCACCGTCCATACTGAACGCATCAAATGCAGCCATTTCCCTTCTTCTCTCTTCTTTCTCTCTCTACAGTCTGCAAAATCTCTCGAATTTTCCTTCTCTCTTATACCTATATATATGCACACATATATGTGAGAATCTCTGTATGTATGTGTGTGAATTTTATGTTTCTACTGTTTTTCTTTTTTCTTCATTTTTGGTCAAAAAAATAGAATATATGTATTAATTTTTTGTTTCTCTCACGGTGTTTGATACTCACGATACTCATATTGAAGTTGATTAAATTTGAATATATTTACAAAAGTCCATATTCGGAGTAAAATGCTTTTAAACAAAAATAATTTTATATTGATAAAACTCAAATTCGAAACGTCTAAATAAGAATAAAAATAATATATTTTTTTCACGAATGGCAAGGTGAATTATTAGTTGGATGGACATTTTGTTGACTTGAGAATGTTTTATTTGTGGTTATATTTTTACTTAAAATATAGGATAATTTTTTTGATAAATAAATGAATTTTGTTCAATCTTTTTGCATATATCTTGAATTGAAAGGGAAAGACCCCCAAAAAAAAATAGTTAACTTTGAATTTGAACGAGATTAAATAGAAGAGAAAAGTACCTCTATTAAGAATATTTTTCAAATTTATATTTGTGAATTGTCATACATTATTATGAAAAATTTACCAAGTTTTATCTTACTATAACGATTCTTTTTTTACATTTGCTAGTATAAGGTATTTACCTTTTTAAATATGTGGTTAGTTTTATTTCCTTTTTCATCCACCTTTCAATAAAAATGAAACGTTGACATTTTAATTAATCCATTTCCAACATCTTTAATTCATTCTAATTGACGATCAAGTAACTATGAAACACTCATTTGTGCAGTATCATGAAATTTTTAAGAATATATTAAAAGAGCGAGTAAAATCGATGAGTCAAATATGCTTACATTTGAATATTGTGAAAATTAAAAACAATACAAAGAGACCACTCCAACTGTCTTTTAATTTCATAATATTTTTAAAAAAAATTATATTTGGTCCAAGAAAGGAGATCAGGAAAATTGAACTCGATGAGTCAAACCCACAGCTTTGGAATTGAAGATGGAGTTGCTCACCCTTTATATCCTACTCGATATGTAAGTAAAAAATATTGAGCGAGGATGAAGATGACGTGGGTTGGAAAATAAAAAGAGACGATCAATTGCTGAAAACTAAAAATTGCATTAATCAATTGCAGAAGGTTACATTTGGACAGTAAATTGTACCCCCTGGGGATACAAAAAACAATGGAAAAATAGACTACAATAAGCTAATTACAGCTTAACAAAATTTTCCACTCGTCCTATTTGGTATCTAAAAATTGCGAGAGAAAACACAAAAGCGAAAGGTCTCAAATCATATCCTAAATGAACTATGAAATCGTCAAAATTGAAGTGTACTCCGGAAAACACATTGGACATGGCCAAAGTGTATTCAATGCCTGAAGAACTCCCGGAAGTATGCGGCTTTTGGTGCCCATCTTGAATGAAGATGGGAACTCATTCCAGGCACTAAGTGGCTTTTTGAGTCTCTAAGTCCCAAAATCACGCGGAAAATAGCAAGACATCCACAGTTTTACAAATTTGAACTGTCTGGCTCCCAAAAGGTGATTCAATTTTGATCTATCAATCCAGACACTTGCTTCTATTGTGAGCGTGCATACTGGATATAGTCGAGCTGAAACAGCAGGACAGCGATTCATACTAAAGATCCCAATTGGCTTCACAAATCACAGCGGCAGATGTTCCCATGCATGTTAAAATTTCTATGGGGTTGATGTACAAGCAGAGGTCAAGAATCTTTATACATAGTTCATGGCATAGCAGAAGTATTCTTCGGGAATCTACCAGACGATGGTACTCTCTGCTGCACACCCCGAGAATATTCAGGTTTCAATCTTTTATTAGAAAATCCCTGCTGCAATGATCTGGATGAAAGAGCAACAATAAATGCATGTAAACAATCAGAAGCTACTACTGGTTTGCCTCAACAAAGCCATGGAGAACACAACTCTAAAATAAAGAGAATGGCTTCACCAGAAACCCAATACCCGCTTACCCTTAAATAACAAGATGCGAAAGAGGCAAAAAAAATATAAATTAGGAACAGATGGCAGCAAAAAGACAAATCACAATCTGCATACCCACCCCCACCCCAAACCCACACACATACACACAAGAATTACATTAGGTTTACTAGGTGGCCAGAGGAAAAAATTGCCTTCCAAATAGAGGAAACTACATTAGCCTAGTTTCAAAAGTGAAATGCCTGAAATCACTTGCCTTGGAGAACCCTGGCGCTTGTGAGAAAATTGAGCCAGCTCAGACTTCAGAGCAACAAGAGCCCTTTCAGCAGCCTAGAGAAACAAATGTGCAGCCCAAAATTTTAAATCATAGAGAAAAGGGATAAGAGAGGAATTTAAAACGTAAGCTCTAAAAGTAAGCACCTGTGTTTTAGCATCATCCCACGTTGAACCAATTCCTTTGCCAAATACTTGGCCATCAATTTCC
>JAJOOR010005687.1:0-16665 GCA_036250505.1 Solanum acaule
TTTGTCCTTGAATGTTACTTGCCTTACATTATCAACGAGGCGAAATTGCAGTATCTTGAAACCAAGACACTGAAAATCCACACTATGGATTATGAGAACATGCATGATCTTAGTGAAGTGTGGACACCGGTGAGTCTTGATCATCCCGCAACATTTGAGACATTAGCATTGGACTCAGAGCAAAAAGATGAGATTTTGATGGATTTGGATAGATTTGTGAAGAGGAAAGAGTATTATAGGAAAGTTGGGAAGGCGTGGAAAAGAGGGTATTTGTTGTATGGTCCTCCGGGGACAGGGAAATCTAGTTTGATTGCAGCTATGGCGAATTACTTGAACTTTGATAAATATGATTTGGAGTTGACAGAGGTGAAGAAGAACTCGGACTTAAGGAGGTTGCTTGTGGCAACCGCTAATAAGTCCATTTTGGTGGTGGAGGATATTGATGCTACTATTGATTTGCAAGAGAAGTTGTCTAGTCGCGGAGCTTCTCCTTCAAATGACTCTCACGAGGAAGAAAGCAAGGTTAGTGTCTTCATCTTTCTCACACTTTTTACACTTTCTATTATCATTGTGAGACTTTCTTCGCACCCTATCAAAATACAATGTTTTCGTTCTGTCTTTTTATCGTTATAGGTGACATTGTCCGGTTTGCTGAACTTCATCGATGGATTATGGTCAAGTTGTGGCGATGAACGTATCATAATTTTCACAACAAATCACGTGGAAAAGCTCGATCCTGCATTGTTGCGACCAGGACGAATGGACGTGCACATTCACATGTCAGATTGCACTCCTAGTGGCTTCAAACTTCTTGCTTCCAATTATCTTGGAATTACAGAGCATCAACTTTTTCAAGAAATTGAGAATTTAATCGGAGCCACCGCGGTGACACCGGCTGAGGTGGCTGAGAAACTGATGAAGGATGATGAAGTTGACATTGCACTAAAAGGCTTGATTGATTTTCTTCATATGAAGGAGAAAGAACATAAAGACATCAAGGTTGAGGAGGAAGAAAATGAGTAGAACCTACTCTCTCTGTTCACTTTTACTTTGTCACGTTTTGCTTTTCCAGAGTTAAATTGTATGAACTTTGATAACTATTATATTTGCACAACTTCTAAAAAATAAAGATGCATAACTTGATAGAACAACAGCTTACACTAACATATACAAAAGAGGCTACAAAAATATGGCATTGAGAAACCAAAGTTCAACAGCCTCTTTATTCAAAACAAACTAAACATTGCCACTAACAAAGGCCTTGGTGATATCTCTCATACTGATTGCAAAAAAGCAGAATATATACATACATAGGATTATGAGAGATTTCTACACAAGCAGCGGCTTTTTACACAACGAAAGTATCTACTATTATTACTCTTTCAGACTTCGACGCCTATTCTCTGAGCAACCTGCACGAGACAAATATCAGGTCATGCAACAGTTTTAGGCGAAAGATTAGCTTAGTCGAATCTAAGAAGGTTGTGCAACTAGTAATGAGAAGTATTCTAGTGAATCGCGACCAATACTTTTGGTTGTACCAAGATGAGTTAGAAAATGTGACCTCCTAATCACATAGCAACAACTTTACCAGTTATGCCAAGGCTCCCGTTCTGATTACAATAATGCAGTAGAAAGTATAATTTACAGATGGTATTTGAAACTTCTTGCTCATGACTTTTAGACGCCGGGAATTTAAATCAAATTTATGCTAGCAGATCTTTGTTTCCCCCCTTTTGTTAAGTAACTTGACCAAATAAAGCAAGTTCTGGCAAAAAAATACCTCTTTGAAGGAGAAGACGTCGCTTCCCCACAGCCAGGCATCACAACCTGCATCTCTAGCACCCCAAATGTCATTTCTACGATCATCGCCTACATGAACAGCATCATCTGGATTTACTCCTAGTAACTCACAAGCTTTTAAAAATATTGTTGGATTAGGCTTCTCTGCTTCTACCTGTTAAACGCCAAAAAGAATATCAGCTATTGGATCAGAAAGTACGAAAAGGAAGTTTTAAAGAGGACAAACACATTACCTCAGCTGAAACTGCTACGGCATCAAACCAGTGATCACAGTTCAATGCCCTCAACACTGGTCTCAATCGGGTATCAAAATTCGACACTATAGCCAACTTTACTCCCGCTGCTCTAAGGGCCTGGAACACCCTTTCGGCTTCTGGATCACAAAGATGCCAAGCCTATTGAAGAATGAAAGTAAAATTATTTAGTATCTTCCTATTAGTGGAAATGTTCTGTTGTCAACTCGAAGAATAAACCAACTTGCCGTAAACAGAAATGGTAATTCAAAAGTGAGAGAACCTTTTCAGTCGTATAATAGTTATACAGCTCCTCAAAGTACTGAGAGTCAGAACAGCCAGTCGAACAACTAACTATATGTTGCCAAAATGGTCGTCCATCGTTGACATATCTGCAATATGCAGGCAAGAGAAATTTAACAAATTATCACATAGGAACGAACGGTAAACAGCAATAAATTAAAGTAGAATATGATTAACAGCGACTGATGTTCTTCATTTTGTACGATAAAAACAATATCGACAAGGAAGCAAGTTATTACAGATATAAATACAAACAACAAGTAAGATAATAAGTGGTTCAAAACAAGATACCTGAGACTAGATCTACCCCAAGGCTGCCCGTAAGCCCATCTATATCGTTTCAATATCTCATCTTCAGAATACTCCACCCCGTACTTCTCACCAATTTGCTTGTAAATCTACAACATCCAATATGATTAAAATATTATTAACAAGAACAAAACGGACAAGCAGAATAAACATAGAGAAGTCCATAAAAACAACATTAATATATACTAAAGAAGTCATTTAAGGGGGAAAAATTAGGAACTTTGCTCTGCCCATAATGAAAGAGACAGAATAATGTAAAATATTTATGTGTACACACATATACAAACAGAGAGAAGCACCCAAAGATCCAAAAGTTAATCAAATTATTCAAACACAACGTCGCAGAATGAGACGATTCAAATAACGTCACTTTTCTATATTTAGAAACAATTTAAACTTTAAAATTCTCATTTTGGCCATACAAATGTTTAAGATTTGTTTAAATCGATGAGTTTCAAAAGTCTTTCCTTTTTGTCTTAAACTTCAAGCACAGTCAAAAAAACGCCACATAAATTAAGACGGAAGGAGGAATTCGATAAATATTTTTTCAATTACAGAGAGAACAGCAGAGATACAAGCAAAAAAGGAAAAAAAGTTACTATTCTTCAGCCTTCACCATTAGATCCACAAAAAAATCACTTCTTTGACAATTTTTTCATTAGAAACAGAACAAACAATACAATATACTACAAGCAGAAACAAAACTGAGTCGTGGAGGTAGAGAGGCTGTTTTTGGATACTCAGCTCAACTACAACAAATCAAAGTAGTTATGAAAACACGAATAGACAAACTTAAAAGCAGAAAGAAAACCACAGAACATGAAAACAACAACAGAAAAAAAAAAAGGACTTTCCAAAATACGTTGCAGCACCGTGTTGGATCCCCCAAAAATTAACTACTATTGACAAATCCGACATGCACCCAACAATATTTTCGAAGAATCCGAACAACATACATAAAAAAATAATAATCTAAAAACTACAAAATGGGTATCCAAAATTAGTCGATAAATCTAACAATTTGATGAAATTTTACCTGAGCCATTGGTTGAGAAGGAATAACAAAAGTACCCACAGCATCAACAAGAAGGGCTTTATGTGTAAGCCCACCATACAAACCCCTTCTATAATCTTCATACTCTTTCACTAACCCAAATAGCCGCTCAACCGACGCCGACGCCGACGCCGGCGCTTCCACAGCAGCGGCCGCCGTCGAAAATGAAGACCCCAAATTCGACACCGGACTTCCAGTCGGGTCGGCCCGAATCACATCAGAAGACCCATTTCCGAGAACCTGCAACTTTGGTTTATGGGTCAAATTGCTGAAAGCTCTAGTGATTATCCTCGTCCTTAACGCCATTAGAGAACAATCTTTTTTCAAAATTCGTTTTCGATTTTTTGATGCTTTATTTATAGAAAAAAGAGAGGAAGAAAGGTGGTTATTTAACACCCCGGGTTTGGTTCCCGGATATTCATTAAGGATAACTGAGTTGGTGCAACGTAATTTCTAATCAAGCTTATCCCATCAAATTTACTTAACGCAATTTATATTATTTATATGATTTATGAGTTATTGAATAAAATCGAATTTACTTCGAAAAACAATGACTACATAAGTTGAAGTTTACGTAGATGCTTTGCATAATTGAATATTACCAATTGGTATATTAAATAGTTGGTCATGAATCACGATGCTTGGGTTAAGTGGCCCTTTTGGTATATCCAAAAGCTTTCATTAACTAATAATGAATCTTAATTTCAAATCACAAATTTAGTAATCGTTAAACTACATGATGTAGGACACTTTGAATTTTTTTTATATTTCAATTTTATAAAATGTTTGGACAAGAAAGTAGTTTAATTTATTTAAGGTTGTTCTGAGCGATTTTTCAAAAAAATAAATGAATTTTTTATTTATTTATATGTAGGTAAAAATAATTATCTTCAATACATGATATAAGAGATGGGGCGCTGAGGATGGGAATGTGGGGTGGTGGAAGATAGAGGTTATGAGTATTCTTCAATTGTCGCATTATTCTGTTGTGGTTATAGTTCCTTTTTTACACATTAATCTGTCATATTTTTTATAATATTTTTGTCATAATTTCTTTTTGGATCTAAAACTAAAAGTTGCTCTTTAGGGAATAGTGACTTGGCCAGATGACAAATGTCGTTACAATTAGTTGAATCCACGTCAGCAGGTCCACATTCCATACTTTGTTAAAATCACCAATTAATTATAATTATTTTTACTACTAATAAGCATCATAATAATTAGATTAGGTGAATGAAATTAGTCATGTGGAATATGACTTAAGACACTTTTTTTTTCAATTGAAATGGAGTGTCTGCGAGATGTATCAATAACTAATTATCGAGACGTATTTTAATATAAAAAAATAATTATTTAAATAAGTAAAAAGAACAATCGAGAGTCAAGATATGAAACTTAAAAAATCTCTTCATGACTTATTTTTATACTGTGAATGTTAACTAATTGGATCAGTAAATTTAAATGGTAAAAGTTTATTTGCACTTAGTGCTTTACTTAACGAAAAAATGCATGTTATATTTCGTTTTTTCTTATTATATTTATAACTTAATCAGTAAATGTGCCTTTACTTCTTTTTTTATAATCATAGTGTTTGAATCAATTTTCACATATTTTGATTAATTTTATGGAATATCTATCACGTCTCACCAGTAAAATAATTTTCTAACACCATTATTTGAGAGATACGTGGAGTCGATCAAAATGGGCAAAGTGGAATCTCCATCAAGTACTTGTTGGCTTCAATGACTGTTCCATTTATCTAAAGGACAAGTATGGTTCTCGAAATGATTGTTTTCATAATTTAATATTATTATTAAGTAATGTGTGGAAAAAGGTTCTAGATATTTTTTTATTTTATTAATTTTTTTTAAAAAAAATTAATTCAAATGAGTTTGACGCCTTGTTTTGAAGTATAAAAATAAAATAAATTGGTTACGAGGAAAAAGACAAAGAAATTAGGTTCTTGACATTCTTCTTTTGTAGTTATACATTATGATAAATTTCGTCTTTGATTTTTTATTATTTATTTTTCAAAGAGAAGTGTGTTGCTTTCAAAAGCTTCAAAAGATTGTTTGATTGCAAATTGGAAAGGCAAGTTAATATTTAAAAATTGAATTTTATTTTATTTTTGTGTATGCATTGTGATCAGAGGCGGACCCATATTATGTGGGTGTCATGCGCATTCGTTAGCTTCGGTACAATTAACAGTGCACCTTTGATGAGTATAGGAATGTCCTTATTTTATTATTAGAAGCTAGAGGAATCATTCCTGAGACTAGGTTTCGAATCCAACTAGAGCCTTATTTTTCTTTGTTTTTTATTTGAAGTTTAGTAGTGCACTCGAAGTTTTCAAATCATGGGTTCGCCTCTAATTGTGAGGGCGGGGATGGGGCTAGAATCTTGATATTATAATCTAAACAAATATTACTCCCTCCGTTTCAAAAAGAATGACCTCCTTTCCTTTTTAGTCTGTTTAAAAAAGAATGACCTCTTTCTTTTTTTTGGTAACATTTTAATTTCAGCTTTCCACGTGACATGTTTAAAACCACAAGATTGAAGGGCAATTTAGTACATTTGACATGACTTTAATTTAGGACCACAAGATTCAAAAGTCTTCTTTATTTTCTAAAACTTCGTGTCAAGTCAAACCAGGTCACTCTTTGTGAAACGGAGGGAGTATAAAATAGAGATGGATAGAAGCGTGAGGTATGTGGTGAGGACTGAGGATATGGGAAGCTACGAAACTGGGGTGAAGATGAAGTGTGTTAGAAGGTTAAAGTTGTACTTTTGTAAGTAATCGCTTAAAGGTTTATAAGTGGAAGATTAGACGTATATAGATGAACTAACACCCTTTTAATGGATGAATCCGATTCAATAGTATTTCAAGTATTTGAGTCGAGGTCTATTGAAAATATCGTATCTCTATCTTTATAAGTAAGGGTACATTCACGTACGCCACTTTTTTAATTTTTACTTCTGAAATTACACGATATTTTGATTTATTTTTCCCAAATATAATTTTATATAATATTAAATATTGAGTTACCTAACGTACTACTCTATGTTGGATTATATAAATCGCATGCCACCCATGCGTTTTACTAATGCGCTTCCAGTTTCATTTAGAAATCATGTTAGAGCAGTGAGATAACTTTTTTTTAAAAAGAAAAAACATTTCGATGGAAATTGGTAAGTACTTATATTTTGTGATAAATACACGTATAAAATAGAATTAGATCAGAGCTAATATCCCCAAATGGAGATGTTGGAATTCAACTAAAAAAAAAAATCATATAAAATAAAGCTATAATGATATTCTAATTTTTTATAGATATCATATGGAAAACTTAAAACATAAATTTATGTTGAAAAATCAATATGCTAATACAATTAATTTAGAAATTATCCCTTTTTCTTATAAGAAAGAAAACATCTATATTAAATAATATACATATTGATCAAGAAGAAAAGTTAATTAAAAGGATTGAATTTTTTCTTAAATATGTTTTATCTTTTATCTTGTGAAATAAAATCTCTAGTCAAAGCATTTGGTGTGGGTTGATTAAATTTTTATTAGTATTAGTGAAGTATCATTAGATTCAGTATTACTATAAGCTTTAAAAATATTTTTCATTAGTTAATTCTCGCTAAAGATTTTTTTTTTTATATATAATAACTTTGAATAACTTTATCGATATAAAATATATAATTAACTTTAGTAAATAATTTATATAAGTTATTTCAAGGATAATCTCAAAGATAAATGACAAAAAGGAGAAGGCAAAGATTGAAACAACACCACAAAACTAACTTGACAAAAGTCATATATTTAAAATTCAATGAAGAACACACAATTAATATTATTTTATGGCTAAAATCCATTCCAAATATGTTGTGGAATAGGCAATTTCAAGTCCCACCGTATATATGTAACAAAAAGACTTTAGATTCAAATTCAAAGCACAAAAAATGTAAATTGGGACCCTTACGTCTTTGAAATTATGGTTATAGATGATTTGGACAATTGGTTGATTAACTTGACAAGCAAAATAGGGACCCCCAAATTTTATTTCTTTAAAGTTTAGCCACAGGAAAAAAGAAATAAGAAAATCAAAATGCAGATCACCACTCAATTCGTTAAAATCGTTAAAATGATTGCTCAGTGATAAAAGAGGCAAGAAAAACTATGTGTAATAGCGTTTGTAATAATTCACTTATTGAACGCTAATGTATTGGTAGCCATAGCAATTTGGCTTGATTGATATTGATAATGTTGACAATTCCTTTTTAGTTTAGAGAGTTTAATATTTAAAAGTAAAAGTTTGAATTTTAACTTTATGATTTTTGAACTTAGAAAATATAGCTTAATGAGTTTTTAATATATTTTTATATCTTAAACAATTATTTTTAGTGTAATTAGAAATATGGTCCGCACAATCATTAATATATTTGCAAAATCGGTCAAATCAGTAACCAAGTTCATACGTTAGTACTATATCCAGGTGCAAGTCTATTTTTCATCCGGTGTCGAATATTCACATTTAAGTCTGATCAATTAAAATTAAGCCATGTAAGGCACCATCGAGAGGTGGGATGGAAGGGATGCTCCTTACTAAAAAAAATTTAATATCTAGACTCAAACCTGATTAAAAAATAAGCAGCCACATTCGGAATAATTCTATAACATTGACTTCTCTTCGCAAGTAATATCACCCTTCTTATCCAAATTTTAGATAGACTTTCCTCCATTAAAATCATGTGAGCTTTCATATTTTTTTTATTTTTTTTGGCTTTAATAAAGAATACTAATTAAGAACTTCGAGATCACATGATATTATTATATGATTTGTTAAGTGATAAATTCAAAAATAAATAAGTTATTATTAAGTAAAACTTGTCTTCAATAATTGGTTCATTTGACTATGAATAACATTAGAGTTCTTAATTCTCACCTCAGGTGCATTACTTAACCATGATAATTAGTTAACACAACTATTAAAACAAAATAGAAATTGATTATGAAATTCATTACGCATATATATGATATTATATATAACTAACATTTAATATTGCATTGCTATATGTTATCTAACGACAAAAATTATAACGTTTCATAATAAAAGTTTACTATTTAACGATAAAAGTTATAATATTTCACGATAAAAGTTGTCTGTTACTTTGTAGGTGGGGTGGTTAATTAGTGAAACTTTGTTGCATATGTTAGGTTTGAATAAATTTTTATTCTAAAATTGAATAGACTAACATAAATAAAAAGCAACTTTTGAAATTTCTATGTAATTAATTAATTAGTTACTCCAAATTAATATAATTCTGAAAAGGTTGTTAAAGTTTATATTAGCATCTTATGTTTGGCATGTGAGGAAAGAAAAAGGAAAAACTTATAAACACTTTTTTTTCTTTAACTTTGTTAAATGGATTAAAAAAGAAAAAAAGAAGAATCTTCCTTCACTTTGGATTTGCTTCAAATAATGTATCCAAATTACATAAAATACAAGTAGAGGAGCATAGCAACAGCATGGTCAAGTAAAATTTTATACGTGGGTCTGAAAAGGATAGAGTGTACATAAATTTTATTATAACTTTATGAAGGTAAAAAAATTGTTTTTAATAGACCAGTTCTCTGGTAAAAGGAAGAAGAAAACAGTGACAAAACATAAAAACTAATAGTAGTGCAAGGCTTTAAAAAAAAAAAAACAACAACAGAATAGTGTAACAGCCGAAACATAATAAACAGATAAAGATAATTATCAATAACTAAAAACTAATAAGAATAGAACTCAACGACAAACACTAACAAGTCTGATTTCTTCGAAAGAAAGACGACACTCCACTATATATTAACGAGATAAAAATTAATTACTATATTATATCATCTGCTAAGGTTGAACTTGGATATTTTTTAGGAAGCTGCTAATATTTGTATTCCCAAAAATGTGGATATATATTATATGGTCATAATTTAATTTTTATTAGAAGATATGGTAACGTGTTACAAACCCCCTTACTTTTGGTCAGCAGCATGTGATCAACAACTAGTATGTGCATTAAGTCGATGAAATCGAATTACTTCTCATGATTGAGTTATATTTATATTGCGTTTGATTGAAAGTAGACAGAATAAATTAGTTCGAAAATTATAATCTCAGGGCTATAATCCCGGGATAATTAAGAACACAGGTATATTGAATAACTCTAATTCAAAGTTAAAACTTAGTCAGGCCACTACAAAAGAAACTGAGAAATTCACAAACAAGTTCACTTAAGAAAGGTTTATCACCAGAAACAACAATAACATATCCAGTGTAATCCAACAAGTAGGGTCTGACGAGGGTGGGGTTTACACAGCATTACCCTACCTTGTGAAGGCAGAGACATCGTTTCCGATAAACTCTTGGCTCAAGTTAAAAACTTATTCATCACCAAAAGTTGGAGTTAGATATAATAACCTATTTAGGATACTGCAACTTTTAAGACAATTCATGAACTCCAATAAAAGGCACCAGTACAGAACCAATCCACAGCTTGCCATTCTTCTCCTCAACCTCGCTTATAAACTTCAACGTCTTGCTCTCGAGGTCTTCTAAAACTTCCAAAACTTGCCCGTCCTCGCTTAGCTTAATTGCAGTTGCATGAGGCTGTCCTCCAACTAACAAGAAATGCAGTTGCTGGAAGGTGAATGGAAGTTTTAGCATTGTCTTTCCGAGCCATGAATTGGATGTGACTAATTTTGCAAGCAGCGATCTTTTTGAATGCAAACCGACCCAAAACTCCCCTCTCGAGTTTCTTCTGATGTTGTCTGGATATCCTGGTAGATCAGCAAATGTATCGTGTTTTCCTGTATGAGGGCCTCTAAGCCAATGCCTTACTACTCTACAGGTAGTAGTTTCAGCTACTAGTACAAAGGACTTGTCTTTGCTCAAGGCTACACCGTTGGCAAAAGCAAGGCCTCGTAATAAGGCTGTCACTGCTTTGGTTGATTTGTCGTATTTCATCAGCCGGCCTGTCTTGTCTCCACTTACAACAGATACAATAAATTGCCTAGATATAAGATGAGAAATCGGAATCAGTTTCTGCACGAGTATCTATATGTTACAAAGTGGCATATAACTTATAAACTAATAACGAAACTGACTTCTCTGTTTTGCTTAATGTTTATCAATGACAACCCTATACGCAATCTACATTATACCAACTTATCGGCTATCATACCCAATTTAGCTTCGCATGAACAGATTCAAATTTAAATAGTCCATTGGTTATAAATTACCTCCTCTGGAATTGTGTGCTGGTATCTGTGAAGTAAATAACATCTTCTTGCTCATCAATGTCAAGGTCATTTGTGAAGCGCAGAGGCTGGCCTTCAACTTCTGTGACGAGTGGGGTAGCTAATCCACCAGATGGACCCACAACGTGAAGTCCTAAGTAGGCATCAGCAATGTAGAGGTCTCCGGTTCTTGTATCAAATCGTAAGCCCAGCGGTCTTCCGCATACGTGCTCCATTTGGGGAGCAAAAGGGTGCACACATTCCTTCCTTGATGATATCATGTCAAGTTCCATTAGATAATTTTGAAAAAGGTGTACACAGAAAAAAATAAAGAAAAGCCAAAAACTAGTTCATCTCAACGGTTTCTCGGGGGCAATGAGGAAAATGTTATAGTCATACTTATCAAAAACAGCAACAGAAAACATAAAATTGCAACTGTTACCCTGCTGAGATAAGGCTATTTGTTCTTCTTTTAACAATACTCGTATTATGGATCGTTTATTGTAGGAATCTGAAAAAATAAACACCACATGAACAACAGTGAAATAGCCCTAAAATAAAAGGATGACATACTGTAATTACATACAGTATGAATCCTCAGGTGACAGAAGATATGAACTAGACAAATAAGAAGATGACTTACATATTCTAGTTATAAGACAAGTTACTAGAGAATTTTTCTGAACTTGAACGTAAAGGTGGTGCGATAGAGGAAACATGACATCGCAACTTAACATTTTGGAACTTACTAAAGGTTTACCGGAACCCACTAGCTCGACTAATCCAGATTAGCTAAGTATGGCCAATGAAAGTGGGGAGCGCTCCGTACTAAAAGTTTCTCTATTTACGAAACTCGAACCCAAGACCTTTAGGTAAGAATAAAGGGATCTTATCCATCCCACCACACCGTTTGATGGTCTTTATAAAGTATACGGATTTTTCCAAAATCTTTGTTTTCTCTATCTTGAGATTTAATACATAATTTTGCAATTGACTCCATCTATGAAAAAAATGTGTCGCTATAGATAGATAAATTGAGAAAAGTAGGATTCTTCAACCTCCAGAATATACAGATTCCACAACCGGAGGCCCATTAACTCATATAATTATGTCTAAAATTTTGAACTTTGGTCACAATTGACACTTCCATTAACACAACAACAACATACCCAATGTAGTCCTACAAAGTGGCGTCTAGAGAGAGTAGAGTGTACGCAGACCTTTCCCCTACTTCAGAGGTAGAAAAGTTGTTTCTGATAGACCCTCAACTCAACCCTCAACTCAAGGAAAAAGAAATGGACACTTCCATTAATCATAAGAAAAGTAAGTCCAGAGCTTAAGAAGGAAAGTTACCTCACAAGACCTAGAATAACATGATGTACTTTTAAACTAGCCCAGATACCACCATTATCATTTGAAAATATACTATACGATTATGATTATCACCGTTAACAATAATCAATAATCAAAGCAAAAAATAACAGTTTAATGATAATTCCGAGATTCAAAACATCTACCAGTTAGCCCTCGACAATTTCTTGGTTATCAGAAAGATGAAACGAAAAAAATCCCTCTTCTTACAAACTCACTCATGCAACATTTCTAACAGTTCTATCATGCTTTTCTTATCCTATACATACAATATTTTACACCAAATTCCTATGGTTAGTTTTTCCTTCAAAATGTCCCTCTCATTCCAAACAATCCATGATAACAATACAACTTAAAGGGCAGAAGCAGACACAAACCATTGTTTATCTGAACTCAGTACTTTCAACGCATAGCATAAATATATGTTTAATAGTTCATTAAAATCACACAAATAGTATATATGAACCCATAATTTCAAAAGTTAAGCACATGGACTTTAAATCCTGAATTCGTCTCTAATAAGGGATTTTTTAATATATCAGATAATAACTCAACTCAAAAAATCAACTTTCTTTTTTAATTCCATTTTTCTCCAACAAAGTAAGTGACTTCGAGATACTTCTAATAATAACTATTACTCGAGTACTCGACTGACCAACTGAGAAATCAACTCCGTAACAAGCATATCTAACAAGACTAATTAAGGCATGAGAATTAAAAAAAATAATACTATAAAACAAAAATTACCAAAAATAAGCAAAGAAATTGGGGATTTTTGCTTTACCTTTGAGACGAAGTGACAGCAAAATCAACCCAACCGTCAGAATCTCCATTCCACTTAAGAATCCGGCCATCAGCAACGCCGGTATATGGACCTTCTCCGTTCGGGTCAAATGCAATACTCTCCGGCCCAACTGCTCCTTTCAGATGTATTACTTCAGATTTCGATAAGAGATTTTTGGATCCTGGTATTGAAGGTGGACTGTAAACATTTTTGGAGTTTAAAGTTAATAGAACAGTGATTATTGCAAGTACTGTTGCGCTCAAAATGAGCTTTGTAGCATTCATGGAGTTAATTTTCCCTGTTAACAAGTAGAGAAAAAAAAACAGGGGAAGTTGTGAGAAGAAGAAGAAGATATCAATTTATATTAAACAAAGACGGAAATTTCAATGGGTGGAGTTTGGGGTTTTGTCACTTTTGAGGGCTTGTTGTATTCCGGATTAGTTATTTTGGAATTGTTATTTTATTTTTGGATTATAATCTCGAAATAGCTAGTATCAGGATAAATTATTTTTTCCAACTAAAATATGGGATAAACTTATTTTAAGATTAATTTCGAAATTAGTTATCCTCTATCGTTCGTATCAAACGAGCCCTAATTTTTTTTTTATTTAAACTTATACACTACTTCTTTCGTTCATTTTTAATTGTCATTGTTTCTTTTTTTAAGTCAAGTTATAAGAACTTTGAGTAACATTTTATGATGTATTATTTAATCATAGTGATATTTTTAAAAAATTGCAATTTATAGTATTTGAATATCTAAATTTTTTGCTTAAAATATTAAATTAATGAAATCTAATTTAATTTTGAAAATTAGTCAAATTGACTTTTGAAAAACGCAACATGACAAATAAAAATGGACGGAAGAATGTGATATGTTAGCGATATGTCCAATATAATTTCACAAGTAAAATCTAGAGAATAATATATATGCAAGCTTTGATGGTTTAAGTAATAAGTATCACTACAAAGTAGTTTGGAGAAAGAAAACAACACAAGTGAACAAAGTCCAGACGAAATGCAGAAGAAAGTATGGCAGAGCATACTTTTTTTAAAAAAAAATACAACAAAATAATATGATAAGTGAAGTGCAAAACTCGTTAAATAGTAACAGAAATAGAGTAACAAGAAACTTTTAAAGTAATATTACGACTACTAGTATGAAAGATAAGCGAGACAAACTCTCAATTACTAACTGTTTCTTTGCCCTAATTCTCGGCACCCATAATCTCCTATTAGGTGATTATGTCCTTCATAACATGACATGTTTATAAGATCATAAGATTAAAGAATATTTGATACATTTTACATATTCTTAGTTTAACACCACAAAATTCGAATGTCTTATTTACTTTCTTAAACTTCGTAAATATTACACGTTGATGGATTATTTCTAATTTAAATAATACCTAAATGAACAGCTATCTAGGTTAACTCATAACATATTTTTTTAACTAATTAATTTGTTTGTGCTTTATGCGATCATAAAAGAAATTAAATATTTACTAAATAATTATTCTTAAAAATAATTTTATAAGAATCAAATGAAATAAGTAATCTAAAAGATATTAAGTTTATTTGTGAAATCATGATCTAAACATCCCAAAAAAATAATTGTACGAACTTCCAGCATTTAAAAATTCAAGAAAGCAAATGAATATAGAAAATTACCTAAAATCTCAAATTACTTCCCTCCCAATGATACAAAAATGATATTGAAAAAGCATTGATAAACAATCTTTTGAATATTATCAAATGTTTACTCTCTAAAATTCTCAGAAATGAAGGTGTTGGCTATTATAGTGGGGGAACAAATGAAAATTACTCTAAGAAATGTACGAGTCAAAAAAATCGTGTTAACTTTAATATATATGAGCAACTTTATATAGATATTGAAAATTTTCTTTGCCTATGAAAATCGTCATAGTTAAAAGTTTATTTCAATAAATAAATCAGTGGAAAGGAAAAACTTATTATATTTATCCATATTTTTGTGTGATTACGTAATTTCATAATTTCTTCACTTTTGTTATCATATATATATAGAGAGAGTGTGTGTGAGACTTGGATATATATATATATTACTTGGAATTTTTTTAAAGTTTTATGAGTGAAAGTCTCAAAAACTGAGTCATTTAAAAACTCAAAAATATTTAAAGATCAGATCTTCACATGACCAAATACATATTTAAATATAAATTTTCAAAATCTAATCTATAATCTACGATTACGCTAACTTAGTAGCCCTAGAACCACCAAACCACAATTGACAACAAGTGATATTCCATATTCATTCTCTTAGCCAACTTATTGGATCTCCAAAAGCAGCCCATTCTCAATTCAAGATATAGGCCCACACTGAAGTAAGCCCAACCATTGTCTTATTGGATCTCCAAACATCATAGGCCCAATTAGGCAAGAAGTTTAACATAGACCCAACAAAACAGTACTCCCTCCGTTTCAAATTATGTGACACCCTCTTTTTGGATTTTGAAATTCAAACAAATCTATTTTGAACCGTAAATTTTTCATATATCTTTTAATTATTTTGAATTGCTAATTATTGTGACTTATAGTACTTTTTACGTAGTATACAAATATATAAATATCATTTAAAAAAAATGAAGATTCCACACGCAAATTTTCGATCAAACTTAAACTGTTTGACTCTCGAAAAATGAAAAAGTTGTCACTTGGGACAAAGGAAGTACAAAATAAGAGAAAATTAATGTTGTAACTCAATATTTGAACGATGCACTAAAAAATAAAATAACAAGGTAATTTTTGCTTTTATTTCAGGTGTTTAATTTTTATCTTTGCTTCTTATTTATCCGGACTTACTTCGCTCAGCACAAGTTAGGTAACATTTATAAAGTTCTTTTTGTCCTCTGAAACTAAATTTGAGTTGTTTTATTTTTTGAAATTGAACTTTTGCTTCACTAGACATAAGTTCTTTGTAAATTAAGCGCGCTATATACGCAGCATAAATAATATGTATTTTCATAATTTATTATAATGTTCAGAAATTGAAGTTCAATGCTTTTTTCAACATATATTCTTTATTTTAACATACCTACTTTTTGAGTTAATTAACCTGCCTGATCCCATGAAAACATGTATAAACATGTTTTTCACACTTATGTTTAAGATCTATAATACATCTTATCGTGTTAGGCCCATCTATTAATTTATTTAACAAAATTGGATCAAGTAAGAACAATATGAAAAACATGATAACGTAATTTGTATATATAGAAAGTCAAGATCCAAGTAGAATTGGTGTGATGTGTTTGAAAATTTGAAATCAATCACTTAGTGGAAGCCAAACAATATGATTGAGAATCTATGATCGATTGAAAAAAATCACTTTCAGATACGATTTTTGTAACGACCCGGAAAATGATAGAGTGAAACTAGAGCCTCACATGTGAGTTTGGAGTCGAGAACTTAATGAAATGATTATATTTGAATTTGACCCAAAAAGTTCTTAAAAATGTGCTTCGGAAGTTACCGGAAACTTGTT